>OX387380.1:45331611-45339111 GCA_947563715.1 Lycia hirtaria
GCAGGATTGATTATTATGACCGAAGCACCTACCGTGTCGTCGTGTTTGCTCCCATCCGTATATATTTGCCAGCTGGTGTCGGCAATTAATTGGATGAGGTCTTCTGCAGAGTGTACTTTTTGAAACTCGATGCTTATCCTTTCGGATGGGTGTGGCAATTCGGACGGAGGGCAAGGTGACTCGATCGGGACATCTCCTGGTAAAAACGAGGAGACGCCCAGGAGCTTGGATTTTTCAAGTTCATTTACTGAGGTGATTTTGGCAGTGATAGGGGTGAGTTCAGCTAGAGAGATTGCTGCCACTGTGCTGACCGTTCTGAATCCTTGGATGATCTTTATTCCGAACAGTCTCTGCATGGACAGCAATTTCTTTCTGACACATTGGTATTTGAGCGCAGAGGACCATATGGGAGCACCGTAGGTGACTATGGGCTCTATGACATGTTCGTATATTGTTTTGATGTTCTGAGGGTGGACTCCCCAAGTGGGGCGAATAAATAGGCTAATGCGGTTGTATAGTTTTTTGACTTTGTCAATTATGTATTCTGTGTGTTTGATAAAGCGTAGTTTGTCATCTATGATTATGCCTAGGTATTTAATTTGTTTGGTGAATGTGAGTAGCTGATTGTTGATATACAATTTGGATTTGAGGGCACGAGGGGTAAATGAGATGACTTGGGTTTTTTCTGGGCCGAATTCCAGTTTGACGCCTTTCCCCCAGTTGATAATCTGATCGAGGGCTTGATTTGTGATGCTCTGAATAGTACCTACATCCTTGGCGTGCGCGATTAAAAATACATCATCAGCATATGCCTGTATGTGCACTCCAGGTGGAACAGGCATTACCAGGAGTTGGTCAATGATCAGATTCCATAGTGTTGGTCCTGTGACCGAACCCTGAATGCACCCTCGAGACATTGTTTTGTGAACTTTGACATCCGCGAATTGTATGACCACCTCTCGGTCTTTTGTGTAGTTAAGCAGAAGGTCATAGAGGTCCTTTGGGCAGTCGGTGTCTCTTAGCCTCTGGAATATTGCCGGCCACCATGCTCGATCAAATGCGGCTTTTATGTCTAAGGAGACACCGATTACCTGTTCCCCGTTAGATCTGGCTTGTTTAATTATGTTCAGAGCAGTGTTAATTGCTATTATTGTGGATTTTTGACGTTTGAATCCAAACTGGGTGGCAGGGTTGTTGTTAGTTTTGTCAAGATGATGTATGAGTCTGTCATTGATGAGCCTTTCTAGGGTTTTAGCAAAGACATTGATTAGGCCAATGGGTCTGAAGTTTGTTAAGGAGTCATAGTTGGTTTTACCAGGTTTAGGGATAATTTTGGCCATGGCGGTCTTCCATGCTTTAGGTATTGATTTGAGTCTAAGACATGAGTTCATGATGCCAAGTATTTCATCAGGGAACCATTTGGTTACATTTAAGCAAATATCTGAAGTGAGGTGGTCAAGTCCGGGAGCCCTTTTGTGATTCATGTTTTTAATAGCTTCAATAATTTCCTCTAATTCAAATGGGGGCTCGCGTCGGTTGTTGGGGCAATGTGGCATGTCCAGTCTGTATTTTTGTTGCTCGGTGGTGGAATCAGGGGTGTCATCAGGGTAAAAATTGTTAAGGAGGGCTAAGGCAGTTTCAGTGGAATCACTAGTGTGAGTTCCGTCTGGTAGTTTTAGTGTGGAGGGGGCTTGGGTGATTGGTCGGCTCTTAATGATCCTGTTCGTGACAGACCAGACATCCTCTTTCTTTTGTCGGCCGCAAAATTCACGAAAATGTTCCGTGGATGCCGTGCAAAAGGCATCTGAGTATTGACGTCTGAGTCTGTCACGTTCAATCACGAGTTCATCGAGGGGCTGTCGCCTGCGCGCTGCTCGGCAGAGCATATGATGTTGATTGATGACTGCGAGTTTTAGAGATTCCAGCTCTTCGCTCCACCATGGAACTCGGTGGGGAAGGCCAGAGGCCCTGGGAAGTAGATCGTCGCAGGCAGATTGTATAGATTTTGTGAATTTGTCAGTGTATTGTTCGAGGTCGTTGGCGTTGATGTTGTCGAAGTCCGGTGTGGTGGGGAGTTCGTTCCTAATGATGTCAGAGAATTGATCGCGGATGTCATCCCATTTTACATGTGTTGTGTTGTATCTGAATGTGGATAGTTTCAGGTTTTTGCACAATTTAGCGTTGCCGAGTTGTATCTGGAAGGTGATTGCATTATGGTCCGACGATGGGCAGATGCTAGTGTCCACCTTCCAGTCACTTACTGTGATGTTGTGGGCAGAGCTATTTAGTGTGAGGTCGACAATCGATGTTCGAGGGACGCCATGGGTGACAGTCTCGAATGTAGGTGATTGTCCGGTATTGCATATAGTTATGTTGTATAGGGTTATGAGGTCAAAGATCTTGTTACCCCGGCGGTTGTTTGACTGCGACCCCCAGGCTGTGTGCCAGCCATTGAAATCACCACAGATAATGTGAGGTGATCCTTTGGTGTGAGTTAGGAATCTTTCTAGCTTGCTGATGGTGTTGTTTTCATCTATTCTGGGTGGGACATAAAGTGATATGAGGAATAGCTTTCGGGCGGATCTATATTTTAGTTGTGTGATAGATATGTAGGGATCTGAGTATTTTAATATGCCGAGTGAGCTGCAGGTGTTGTTTCTTATGAGAATTTCAGCTTTGACAGGAGTATTTTGGTTAGGGAATTGATGGGAGGAATATCCAGAGGCTTTTGTAGTAGATTTATCTTTGTTTCCAGTGTATGGTTCGGTGAGGAAGACAATATCAGGTTGTTCCTGATTTAGATGACGTGAAAGTTCGTGGGTGGCGTTTCTGCTACGCGCCAAGTTAATTTGGGTGCAGGATAGGTGGTGAATACGTGAATGGTTATTATTACTACTGTAAGGACTATTGGCCATATTCGGTACGTTCGATTATTTTTTGAGTCATGGAGGAGACTTTAGGGCATAGGTTGGAAGTTGCACCGTGTTTAACATTAATTTTTGCGTTAGTGTTGCGCGCGTGTGTTACGCAGTTGTGGCAGAGCAGTTTGTCCATATTCTTTTTGTCTGGACAATTTTGGAATGTGTGTCCAGAAGATGCGCAATGGGAGCAGATAGGGGTGTTTTGCTCGCAGCGGGCCTTAGTGTGGCCAAACTGCAGGCAGGTGAAGCATTGCCGTAAGGGCACATAGTTGTCTACATGGACTCGTTGATGGTCTATGTTTATTTTGATGGATTCGGTCATGGCACGCCAGACGTTGGGGGATGTGGTGAAAATGGCATTATAAAGAGATTTGTTCTTGTTAGCTCTCTTAAAACTGAAGACTAAGTCTTCCGATTTAAGTGCCAACTCTTTGATGGTAGTGTTCTGGCCCTTGATTATTTCAACTAGTTGTTCATGTGGTGTGCTTGTGGAGATGCCTTTTAGCACAACCATGGGGGACAAAAGCTTGGAGATTTCCGCTTGTATTGGAGTGGTGGAGTTGATCTTGAGTAGAGTTTGCTCGCGTTGTTCTGCAGAGTCAAACTCCACTCTGATCTTGTTGTTTGATACAAGTTTTACGGAGGAGGGGGCGAAGTCGGTGTCTCTGAAGGAGACGGCCTTCTTCCAAGTTTGGAGTGTTTCGGTAGGGGAGAGGACAGGTTTTTTAGAAGATATTATGAGCGCGGGTTTGGATTTGAGGTGTTTGGGAGAGGGGTTGATTTTATTTTTATTTTGGGATTTGATAATATCTGCGAAGGTTGGTGGTGGTGGTATGGTGTGTACTGATGAGATTTTTGTATTGAGGTTTATCTGATTTAATTGTGTGGAAATGTTTGTGATGTTATTTTTCATGCTGAGGATTTCCTGTTTTAGCGAGGTGATTTCCTCCTGTTGTGTTGCTATAACTTGTAGGAATTCTGTCTGTATCGTTTGTTTAAGTTCACTGATGAGGTTTTGGGAGAGCGCGTCTGAGTATTCCTGTATAAGGTTTTTAATTGCTTCCTTGTTGAGGGCTTCCTGAGCGGGTGCGAGATGTGTGTTTTGTGTGTTTTGTGTGTTTGTTACACTGCTGCCTGTCTCAAGAGTTTCGATAATATTATTGGCAAGGTGGGTGATGATGTCCTTGCTCTCCCTCGTGACACTTCTTCTGACGTTTAATTCTTGAATGATTTGCTTTGCCATGACTTGCATGTGCAAGTTACCCGAGTCCTGAGTGTGTGAGTTGTTAGTGTCGGGTGGGTCTGGTGGTTGTGATGGAGTGGGAATGGGTGTACTAGGCCTAGAAGGCGGAGGAGTCCTTTTAGTCTTAGTCATGATGGCGGTAGTGGGATGGCAGATTTATATGAGAGAGATTGAAAAATAAATGGGGGGGGGGGGAAATATGCAATATGTTAGGGGGGGGTAATTATGTTAAGGCCAAAGGTAACACAGGGGCAAGCACACAGAGCACCAATAAGCGATGGCTAGTTAGTGATAGACACACAAGTACCTGAAAATGATGATGATGATGTTGTTATTATGCTCCGGGTTCCACCTAGCTGTGCTGGAATAGGGGGTGGGCATACGGAAATAGTACAGACACTGTAAATTGAAATTCAGTGAAAATAACTAAAATAAAATACTTTTGCATACAGATTTAAAATAAAATAGTAAAACAAGACAGTTAGTAAAATAAAATGGAGTAGCGTCTATAGTAAAGGTGTGCGTATATAGCTTGTTTAGTGAAGTTAATGTGAGGTCCCAGCACAGGTCCCAGCGACTGCCCCAGTGACTGTCCCAGTGACTGTCCCAGTGTCACAGTGTCACAGCGTCACAGTGTCACAGTGGAGGTTCCAGTGACTGTCCCAGTGACCGTCCCAGTGACTGTCCCAGTGTCACAGTGTCACAGTGTCACAGCGTCACAGTGGAGGTCTTAGTGACTGTCCCAGTGTAGATGTATAAAGTTTGTAGATTTAAAGCACTTTGTACACAGATTTAAAATTAAAATAGTAAGACAAGACAATGTTAGTAAAATAAAATGGAGTAATGTCTATAGTAAAGGTGTGCGTATATAGCTTGTTTATTGAAGCCTTAGTGAGGTCCCAGCACAGGTCCCAGCGACCGATCCAGTGACTGTCCCAGTGTCCCAGTGTCACAGCGTCACAGTGTCACAGTGGAGGTCCCAGTGACTGTCCCAGTGTAGATGTATAGAGTTTGTAGATTTAAAACACTTTTGCACACAGATTTTTAAAATAAAATAGTAAGACAAGACAAAATTAGTAAAATATAATAGAGTAGCACAAAGTAGATTTTGAGTCAGTTATGCTGTACAGTAATCCATCATTGGAGAAGGTGTGCATATATACGCCGGCTGCCGATGATGCTGATGGTGGAGTGGCGTCTTGTTCCAGGAGCAGTAATTGTCTGTCATGTAATTACCCCACGCGGGGGGTACTTACCACACTTAGTACTTTTCACAAAGGTACCTGTATTGCTGCGATTGATGTTGATGTTGCTCGTTCAGGTTTTCAGAGTCTATAGCCCCTGTTGCGCGTAGATAGGGGTTCAGAGCCAGTGCTCTGAACCAATCCAATTAGAGGGCACTGTGATCCAGGTACCTATTTGAAGGTATGTCGCTGCTCATGAACGAGAACCGGCTGTTATTTCACTTCACTTTGTAAATTTAATTATGTTATTAACACACAGCCCTTAGGTAAACTACACTTGTGTTGTTGCTTGAGTGGAGGGACGCGAGTGACACCTGATATGAAATCAATGTCCCTCAGCGTCACTTGCTGCTTGCTTGTTTCTTCTTCTATTGTTGACCCGTTGTGTTGCACGATATGTTCCAATTGCTTAGTCACTTATACTTTTTCACTTTACGCACTATGGTGTGGCGCGGCCGCCCGCCGCGGCGGCCCGCACTCGACTGACGGAGATTGCTCAGTGAAGTCGTGAGGTCCCAGCACCAGTCCCAGTGACGGTCCCAGTGACAGTCCCAGCGTCACAGTGTCACAGTGTCACAGTGTCACAGTGGAGGTCCCAGTGACTGTCACAGTGTCCCAGTGTCACAGCGTCCCAGTGTCCCAGTGTCACAGTGTCACAGCGTCACAGTGGAGGTCCCAGTGACTGTCCCAGTGACAGTCACAGCGTCACAGTGTCCCAGTGTCACAGTGTACCAGTGACGGTCCCACGATGTTGCAGACACTTGTTGCCGGTGCTTGGGAGCTTGTGGACGCGTGCGCTCTCCACGAGCTCCTGACGGTGACTGGTTAGGTTAGGTTAGGTTAGGTTAGGTTAGGTTAGGTTAGGTTAGGTTAGGTTAGGTTAGGTTAGGTTAGGTTAGGTTAGGTTAGGTTAGGTTAGGTTAGGTTAGGTTAGGTTAGGTTAGGTTAGGTTAGGTTAGGTTAGGTTAGGTTAGGTTAGGTTAGGTTAGGTTAGGTTAGGTTAGGTTAGGTTAGGTTAGGTTAGGTTAGGTTAGGTTAGGTTAGGTTAGGTTAGGTTAGGTTAGGTTAGGTTAGGTTAGGTTAGGTTAGGTTAGGTTAGGTTAGGTTAGGTTAGGTTAGGTTAGGTTAGGTTAGGTTAGGTTAGGTTAGGTTAGGTTAGGTTAGGTTAGGTTAGGTTAGGTTAGGTTAGGTTAGGTTAGGTTAGGTTAGGTTAGGTTAGGTTAGGTTAGGTTAGGTTAGGTTAGGTTAGGTTAGGTTAGGTTAGGTTAGGTTAGGTTAGGTTAGGTTAGGTTAGGTTAGGTTAGGTTAGGTTAGGTTAGGTTAGGTTAGGTTAGGTTAGGTTAGGTTAGGTTAGGTTAGGTTAGGTTAGGTTAGGTTAGGTTAGGTTAGGTTAGGTTAGGTTAGGTTAGGTTAGGTTAGGTTAGGTTAGGTTAGGTTAGGTTAGGTTAGGTTAGGTTAGGTTAGGTTAGGTTAGGTTAGGTTAGGTTAGGTTAGGTTAGGTTAGGTTAGGTTAGGTTAGGTTAGGTTAGGTTAGGTTAGGTTAGGTTAGGTTAGGTTAGGTTAGGTTAGGTTAGGTTAGGTTAGGTTAGGTTAGGTTAGGTTAGGTTAGGTTAGGTTAGGTTAGGTTAGGTTAGGTTAGGTTAGGTTAGGTTAGGTTAGGTTAGGTTAGGTTAGGTTAGGTTAGGTTAGGTTAGGTTAGGTTAGGTTAGGTTAGGTTAGGTTAGGTTAGGTTAGGTTAGGTTAGGTTAGGTTAGGTTAGGTTAGGTTAGGTTAGGTTAGGTTAGGTTAGGTTAGGTTAGGTTAGGTTAGGTTAGGTTAGGTTAGGTTAGGTTAGGTTAGGTTAGGTTAGGTTAGGTTAGGTTAGGTTAGGTTAGGTTAGGTTAGGTTAGGTTAGGTTAGGTTAGGTTAGGTTAGGTTAGGTTAGGTTAGGTTAGGTTAGGTTAGGTTAGGTTAGGTTAGGTTAGGTTAGGTTAGGTTAGGTTAGGTTAGGTTAGGTTAGGTTAGGTTAGGTTAGGTTAGGTTAGGTTAGGTTAGGTTAGGTTAGGTTAGGTTAGGTTAGGTTAGGTTAGGTTAGGTTAGGTTAGGTTAGGTT
>OX387380.1:45341611-45381611 GCA_947563715.1 Lycia hirtaria
AGAGTCAGTCAATGTCGAGGTTATAGTAAGTAGTCAAGGTAGGGCAGGTGTTATGCCTATGTAGTTGTGTTGGTTTGTTAGATAAATTGATGACTAGTGGGGGGGGTTGTGATTTTATAGTTTAAAAGTATGTAGTTTTGTTTGTCAAAGTGGGTGGGGTGTGAAGTGGTTAAGTAGGGGTTAGTTTGATTAGGGATAATGTATAAGTGAAAAGATTGTGTGTTATAAATGTAAGGAAATTAAGAGTATGTAAGAAGTGAGTTAGTTGATTGTTGAGGGTGAGATATTGGGTGGGGCTTTGGTAATTAGTTTAAAACGGGGGAGGTTAATCTGATTAGTTAATGGAGAGGGTTATAAAATAAGTTTTTAGTAGGGTAAAATAAGTTTTTCAGCTTTCATTTTTATCATATTTGGAATTTACATATTTCTTAAAATAATAGAGCTTAAAAGAAAAGAAAAGGGGCTTCCGGCATGTAGGCAGTAAGAGCAGCGAGTTTCTTCCTACAGCAGCAGCCTGGTGTTTCCCTAGTGAAACTTCAGACAATATGGGAAACCTGGGGACGAAAGTTTGCGCCGCTGTCGTGCGTTCCCGTGTCAGTCACAGGTTGTGGTGTCCGGCCGCTAGCAGCAGTGCTATCCTAGGCGAGGAGTAGTAATGGTAGCCCGGCGAGTGTGGATACGGGTGGTCTAGTGCATTTGGCCTTAGCAACTGTAGGGTTGAGTTGGGTTGATAGTAGTGGTAGATAGTTGTGGGATGTTGTATAGTATTGTGTAATAAGTATATATATAGTGGGTAAGTAGTTGTTTATTTATGTTCACTGGTAGGCCACACCAGTCCTAATTATACTGCCAAATTTCGTCAAGATCGCATGGCTAGTTGTGGAGATATTCAAGATTTGGTTTGTGTGTAAAAAAGTTGTATAGGAAATGGAAGAATGTATGAAACCGAGGTGTAGTGGTAGGTGGGTTTGATAGTGATTTTACCTTTTTACTTTAAGTGTTCCGGTAAGTTATTGTGGGTTAGGTTAGGTTAGGTTAGGTTAGGTTAGGTTAGGTTAGGTTAGGTTAGGTTAGGTTAGGTTAGGTTAGGTTAGGTTAGGTTAGGTTAGGTTAGGTTAGGTTAGGTTAGGTTAGGTTAGGTTAGGTTAGGTTAGGTTAGGTTAGGTTAGGTTAGGTTAGGTTAGGTTAGGTTAGGTTAGGTTAGGTTAGGTTAGGTTAGGTTAGGTTAGGTTAGGTTAGGTTAGGTTAGGTTAGGTTAGGTTAGGTTAGGTTAGGTTAGGTTAGGTTAGGTTAGGTTAGGTTAGGTTAGGTTAGGTTAGGTTAGGTTAGGTTAGGTTAGGTTAGGTTAGGTTAGGTTAGGTTAGGTTAGGTTAGGTTAGGTTAGGTTAGGTTAGGTTAGGTTAGGTTAGGTTAGGTTAGGTTAGGTTAGGTTAGGTTAGGTTAGGTTAGGTTAGGTTAGGTTAGGTTAGGTTAGGTTAGGTTAGGTTAGGTTAGGTTAGGTTAGGTTAGGTTAGGTTAGGTTAGGTTAGGTTAGGTTAGGTTAGGTTAGGTTAGGTTAGGTTAGGTTAGGTTAGGTTAGGTTAGGTTAGGTTAGGTTAGGTTAGGTTAGGTTAGGTTAGGTTTTTTTTTTTTTTTTTTTTTTTTTTTTTTTTTTTTTTTTTTTTTTTTTTTCCCTACCTGTCCGGGCGCATAGGCCCGGCCCGCGAGCTAGTGTTTCCTAACATTGGTCAAGGATGTGATAAGCTAGGGTTTCTTTATTGCCTATAAACTATTTATTTATTTTGTTTGTTTACATTAATTGGTTATACTTTATTCTTTCATACCTTTATCTAAGCCTATGCTTCTTTTCCTTTCTCTCTGCTTATATAATTTTACCCCTTTACTATTTCTTACTATTTATTTGTTATATTTAGTTACATGGGTTTTTTACGTTATTAATTTACGTTTATTTCTATCTTAACTTGTACTTTCTTTCCTATTTCTCTACTTTAATTCTTATAACATTGTCTATTACATTCTACTGTTTTAAATTTTTCTTATTATATGTTCTTTAACTGTTCTAACTTTTTCTAACTTTACTAATTCTGCAATTTTGATACCGAGTTCAAACGATCAGGGCCGTAGCTCCAATCGCTGGAACTCGTTTACATTTTAAAATTTTATGTGTATTTCTGATTTTTTATTTTCTAGAATTACATTTTTCTTGCCTATTTTTATACTATATTTAATCTTTACATATTACCATTTTGGATAATGTTTTTACTCTAGGTTTACATTCTAGCTATTAACATTTTTATTGCTAGTTTTATTTATACATAAATTTCTTAATTTTAATTGTTCTTATATTGCTAATTTACATTTTTGTTTTATCTATTTCTTACATTTCTATTTTACTTATATTATTTGCTTGGTATCTTATATAAGGACTACTATGATACATTTATTTCTTATTATTATACTTGATTTTTATTCCGACAGTTTTTACACATTGTGCTGTCTTTGATAATTTTATTTATCGTGTCCGCGTCTTACTCGTTTTTATATCTTTTGATTTTCTTACTTTTGTTTTTGTTTGCTTATTGTTGGAGAGCATATAATTATATATACTTCAACAATATTTTGTTTACTTATTTCTTGCCTTTTTGTGCTTTTATAATTTTTGACGTTACAGTGAGATTTTGTACTGTTTGAGACACTTTATGTATATTTCTTTTTGTTTTCTTTGCGTTGTTTGTTTGTTTGCTATTCTTTTGGTGCAATGGTTGGGAGATATAATTCATTATATCATCAACTATTCGTTGTTTTTCTTTGTATCTTATTTTAATTTTACCGTTCGTGTTTAATTTTGAATTTCCCAAGAAATATGTGTTTTGTCGTGTTTTATCAGAGACTGAGTTTATTTTAGGTATGCTATAGGCTATCTCCTTTGCACAAACTATTGTATTATAGGTGTTTTTAATTGTGTACTGAGGGCTATCCGGCATCACCTTAGCAATATGCTACTGAGGCTCTAGCAAGAGCGTCCCATTTCCGTCTTACTGGACACTCTTCGGCAAACGCGTTATGGTTCACCTTCTCCTGCTTTGTGCGTAGGCAATTGGTGCATGTTGGTGGCGTCTCTGTCATGAAGTCCGCACACTCACTCTTCATGTGCAGTCCCGCGCAATGGCTACATCTTGCTTCCGTTTCTTTGCAAAACCGTTTGCTATGTCCATAGCCGAGGCAGAGCGAGCATTGCACGAGTGGCGATTGGTCTGCCACCCGTACTCGCTGCAGGTCTAAGTGCACTGCCCCGGCCTGGATGAAACGTTGCCATGCTTTTGGCGAGACCCTCGCTACTAGGCTGCATGTGTGTGGGTTCCTGGCCTTTTTCGTATATAGCACATCTATTACCTGTTCCATATCTTCGAGTCCTTGCAGCAGTGACTTGTTTTGCCTTTTGAGCGCATCCTCTACGTCGTGGTAGGAGTTACGAGACAGAGTGTCTTGCAGGACGTCTTTTAAAACTATAAGGGGGTACTTATTGTATATTTCCTCAACCTCAAGTTTCTCCGCCCTTTCTAGCTTCTCCAGGACTCTGTCTTTTGCTTTTTCGCTTCTACAGCTTACTATTACTTTCCGATTTTTCGCCTTTCTAATCCGGTCCACCTGTATCCCTTTCTCAGTGGCGTTCACCTCCTTTCGGATTTCCTTCAAGATCTCATCCCCAGTATCTGTGCTGTTCTTGGAGGTTACCACGAGAGAATGGTAAACGGGTTAGGTTAGGTTAGGTTAGGTTAGGTTAGGTTAGGTTAGGTTAGGTTAGGTTAGGTTAGGTTAGGTTAGGTTAGGTTAGGTTAGGTTAGGTTAGGTTAGGTTAGGTTAGGTTAGGTTAGGTTAGGTTAGGTTAGGTTAGGTTAGGTTAGGTTAGGTTAGGTTAGGTTAGGTTAGGTTAGGTTAGGTTAGGTTAGGTTAGGTTAGGTTAGGTTAGGTTAGGTTAGGTTAGGTTAGGTTAGGTTAGGTTAGGTTAGGTTAGGTTAGGTTAGGTTAGGTTAGGTTAGGTTAGGTTAGGTTAGGTTAGGTTAGGTTAGGTTAGGTTAGGTTAGGTTAGGTTAGGTTAGGTTAGGTTAGGTTAGGTTAGGTTAGGTTAGGTTTTTTTTTTTTTTTTTTTTTTTTTTTTTTTTTTTTTTTCCCTACCTGTCCGGGTTCATAGACCCGGCCCGCGAGCTAATTTTTCCTTAACATAGTCAGGGATATGAGGGGCTAGGTCATTCTTTATTGTACATTTCTTTATTTTATTCTTAAAGTTACTTTATAATTGTTACAGTATAAACACTGAGCTTCAACGGTCCGAACACCGTGATGTTCGGTTCGCTGGAGTCAGTCCACTTTACTTATTCTATCCAGGTTACATTTTTATGTAGTATACTATGGCTTATTCTATTGTACATTTATTTAGTTTTTATTACATTTTGTTTCTTTTTATCTTACTACATTTCTATTACTACAGCTAGACTCTATTTGTTATCTTATTATTTTACATCTTGGTGAATAGCAGCTTAGTGCTATTTCCTATATCTTATCTAACATTACATTTAATTACTGTTACTATATCTAAGTACATTTTATTTTCTTCGTATTGCTACTTTTGTTAATGTTATACATCTTACTATACATTTATCTATGGTTGGTGGGCATAATTCAATATGTCGTCAACAATAGTTTTATTTATCCTTATTTCTTATATTTAATTCTTTAACAATGTATTTACAATATTTTAGAAACATGTTACGCACTTTTTTGTTCATTATTATTTCTGGAAGTCTTTCTATAGTAACTTGTGTTTCTATTTCCTGCTCAATTTCAAATCTCTGTTTTGCAAAGACTGGACAGTTAATGAGTGCATGCGTGACGGTTTCCTCTACTCCAGGCTCACAAATGCATGCAGAACTCTCGCGTAACTTAAACCTATGAAGGTACGCTGAAAATCCTCCATGCCCGGTCAGAGCCTGAGTTATTTCATTAGTCAATTCGATTTCTTTAACTACTTTAAAAGCTGTCCTAACGTCCGGCAGAAATACCTTTGTGACGGCGGCAGTGTTCCCAATAGCGTATCGTTGACTCCACTTCTCTATAGTGCTCATTCTAATTTGCCGTTTGGCAAATGATATCGGGTATCTATCATAGTGTGGTTTCATTTTTGCGTTTTGGGCTGCGTCCTTTGCAAGTTCGTCCGCTCTCTCGTTCCCCTCGAGTCCCGCATGTGCTTTGACCCAAAAGAGCTCTACATTCTTGCACTGCTCGTGGCATTCGTCCAGGTTTTTCCGCGTTTGGACTGCGAGGGGATGGAGACAGCGGACATTGACTATTGATTCTAGTGACGATCTAGAGTCGGATAAAATGCCGAAATCGACCTCTTTACTTCTGAGCGCCTCTTCCGTAGCCTTACATATTGCAAGTAATTCCGCCTGGTAGACCGTGCAGTAGGACGGCAGCTTTAATTTCCGGTTTTTAGTCTCGGCAGCATTGCTCCATAGAGACAATGCCGCTCCGACATTTCCATCCATTTTACTACCGTCCGTGTATATTAGTACTGCTTGTGTGGCGTGAGTGTTCACTTGCAGTCGGTCTTCCAGGCGTATGAATTGCTGCTCTTTATGGTTTGCTGGGTGAGGCGTTTCAGAGAATGCCACTCTACGTTCAATCTCTCTATCTCCCAATCCAGGCAGTGGTTCCCCCCTCTTGGCTCTGTATAGGGCAGCTGCTTCCTGGATCCGCAGGTCAAGGGGGAGAACCCCAGCCAGGACTAGACCGGAGTTTAGAGAGACTGTACGATAGGCCTTAGTCATCTTTTGGGCAAAGCCTCTTTGGATGGCATTTAGTCTTTTCTGTATACCGATTTTTTCCGTCGCAGGGGCCCAGACGCTTGCTGCGTACGTAACTATTGGTTCAACCACCGCCGTGTAAATCATTCGGATAATCTCGGGATGCAGCCCCCAACTAATCCTTGCGGCTCTGGACAGTTGCTTGTAAAGGTTTGCCGCTTTGGTACAGATGTATCCTGCGTGCGTGTTAAACGTCAGCTTACTGTCAATCCAGAGCCCAAGAACCTTTATTTCGTTCGACATGGCAATGTCTACCCCGCCCATGCTCAGTAGTGGTGTATCGTACCGCAATTTTCGTGTCATAACCATTGCGTTGGTTTTGTGCGGAGCGAATTTTAATTTATTACGTATACCCCACTCATGAACATAGGCGAGGGCGGCATTGGCATGTTGCTGCACTTCGAGCGCCCCATCTCCGTCAAACACTAAGACGACGTCGTCAGCAAAGGCCTGGCAATACACACCTTTTTGCTGGAGGTCGTGCAACAGGGGGTCAAGAAGGAGATTCCATAGAATCGGTCCTCCTATTGACCCCTGTACACAGCCTTTGGTGGTAGCCAGTTCGACCTCCTCTTCTGCGTACTTGACGACGACACTTCTGCCCTCCAGGTAGCTGTCAATTGCTCGCCTAAGATTGATGGGGACCTTCTCCTCTGCCAGTCTCACCCGTATGGCCGGCCACCACGCACTGTCGAAGGCTCCCTCTATGTCCAACGATACAACGGTTACTAGCTTTTTGTCCGCTATTTTTCCTCTTATATGCTTCGTTAGGTCATAGAGAGAGTCCTCTGTGCTGCGCTGCGGCATGAAGCCATACTGGCGAGCGTTAATTTTGGGAACTATATGCCATTTTATGCGAGCAATTAACAGCTTTTCCAGTATCTTTCCCAGCACTGGCAATAATCCAATAGGCCTATAAGATTTGGGTTCTGTATAACTTTCCTTCCCCGGCTTCCTCAGTATTACTACCGTTGCTCTTTTCCACGGGGAAGGGAAGTGTCCAAGTTCTAGGCATTTATTGGCCAGGGCTAGGAAAGTTTCCGGGGCCCGGTATATGGCTTTAGCACAGATATCCGCTGTTAGGCCGTCGGAGCCTGGGGCTTTTTTCGGGTTGAAACTTTGTACACAATGTTTGAGCTCTGCATGCGTAAATGGGGGGTCATAGGCCTCATTATGGCTCCTTACATTTACTGCGTTAGCTTCCTCCCTTATACGCTCGTGCTCAGGGGTGTCATCATTCTCCCGATCTTCCTGATAAAAGGTATCTGCAAGGAGCTTTGCCGATTCTTTTGCGCTGAGTGTTTTCCCGTTTATCCTGAGTGGTATATCTTCATGGCGTTTCGTTGTCCTGCCTATGACTCTATAAATACCTTCCCAGACCGTTTCTCTACTCTGCTTCTGACAAAACTCCTTCCAACTGTTTATTTGCGCCGCTCTGGCTGCTCTCTCATACTCTTGCTTGGCTGCCAGGTACTCTTCGACAACCTTCGCTCTACGATCCGGCGCTGCACAGCGAACTCTACGTCTCTTGGTAGAGGTCTCCTTTTTGAGCTTGACGAGCTCTTCTGACCACCATGGCAATTTTATGTTGTTTTTTGTATTAATCTTGGGTATATTATTTTCCGAAACTTTTTTAACTGTATTTATATATGTTTGTATTATGTTTTCCAAATCTTGTTTTGTTTTAACTTTTTCTATCTCTACTTTTGTTATATTATTTTCTTCTATTAATTTTTCTATTTCGCTGTTAAATTGTCCCCAATTGGCCTTTTTTGAATTGTAGATCCTCGTGGTTCTACTTGTTACTTGTCCTTTTGCTCTATCTAGTTTTATCTTAAAGGTAATCGCATTGTGGTCGGAACTCGTCATGCCCTCTACTATCCTCCAGTCCTCTACCAGATTTAGCAGGCTCGCTGAGCATGCCGTGATATCAACGTGGCTACTATAGACTCTTCCCCCTCGTACAGTAAAGAACGTTGGAAGCGTGCTGTCGTTGAGTACCTGTAGGCCCATATCGTCAAGAGTTCCCGCCACATCCTCTCCCCTTTGGTTGACGTCCGGACTGCCCCACCATACGTTCTTAGCGTTCGCATCTCCCCCTATGATCATATTGTTGTCCCAGTTTCGGGCTATCTTATTTAGCTGGTATAAATATTGATCGATTGGGTGTGGGTCAGGCTCAAAGTAAAAGGAGACTGCGAGAATCTTCCATGCACAAGTTTGGATCTCTATCACGACGATGTTTGGTGTAGTGAGATCTGGGTGTTGTATCACTCGTAAGCTTTCGTCAAACACGATTATAGCTGCTTTAACAGGCCCGTCTCCTGGTTTTGTGCTTTGGAAGACTCTCGCGCCCCTGTAGTCTTTAACCCTTCCCACTGCTCCTATGTATGGCTCTTGGAGGAGAGCTATGGAAATTTTATTTCTGTCCGCTTCTATCAGAAGCTCGTTTGTTGCGAGCTCCATTCTGGCTAGATTCGCTTGGACTACTGTGTAGGGCCTGTCCTTATTTCTATCTTGGGGTGCTCTGGGTACCACCTTAGCAGTACGCCACCGATGTTCTTGCCAGCGCGTCCCATCGTCTTCTGACTGGGCATTCTGTGCTGAAGGCGTTATGGTCTGCCCTGTCTTGTTTAGTACTTTGGCAGTTGCAACAAATCGGTGGCGTTCCTGCCAGCCAATCCGCACACTCACTCCTCATATGTGGGCCTGCGCAGTGACTACACTTTGGCAACGTCTCTTTACAGAGCCGCTTGCCATGTCCATAACCGAGGCAAGTAGAGCATTGTACGAGTGGCGATTGATCCGCCACTCGCACGCGCTGTAAATCAATATGAATTGCCTCGGCTCGGGTAAATCGCTGCCACAGCGCCGGTGAGACCCTAATGACGACACTGCAAGTGTGCGGATTCCTTGCTCGCTTTTTGTACGCAATGGTGATTCTATTGTCTTCCTCATTAATACCGAAGAAGAGAGCTTTATTCTGGTTTCTGATTGCCGCGATTATCTCTTCCTCGGTATTATGCTGAAGTACATCCTTGAGTACCACCAACGGGTCCTTATTTTGCACCTCCTCTACATTTAACTCTTCCGCTTCCTTCAATTTTTCCTTGATTCTTTCTCTGTCTTCTGCAGTCCTACATCCTAGAATGACTTTCCTGTCTTTCGCTTTTCGAATCCGGTCGACCTGCACCCCTCCTTCCTTCGCGTTGACCACCGTACGGATTCGGTTTAAGATCTGATCTCCCGTTTCCGTACCTTCTTTGGTGGTTACTAGAAGGGAGTGAAGCGCCGTGTGTTCCGGAGACTTTCTGTGCGGAGGGGGTGTGGCTACGGCACTTGCATACGTCCTTTGCTCAGCTTGGTCTTTTAAGGCACACACTCCTTTCTCTGTTTCCTCTGTAATCTGCCTTATCTTTATCACTTCATTCTTTATTTTCTCGAGATCATTTCTGTCCTTTTCTACTTCTTGTGAATTTTTATTTACTTCTTCTACCATCCTCTGCATTTGCTCGTTGTGCTGTGTAATCAATTGCATGTGTCTCTGGATGGTTTTCTCGAGTGCCTGGCTTTCTTTACTTGTTTCTTTCGATGACGATATTGATACTTCTTGTCTTATTCCAGGGGTAGGGAGTCTAGACGTCGTCGCGGGCTGGGATTCCATTATTATTTGATACATTCGCTCCAGTGCCTCTGTCACGGAATTTCTAATTTCTCTTTTGAGATTCCCCGACTGGTTCAAACCAGCCTTGGCCTTTAGTAAAAGTGATCTAGCCTCGGAAAAAACACTTTTTGGGGCCTCCGTTTTGTTTGGGCTCAATGGAGTGTCCAACGTTTTACGTATCGCTCCAGTTGGTTTGGCTATTGTTGGAGCTGCCGTCTTTTTCGGTTGGTCTGGAGGCGTGATGCTAAAGAAGGGTTCCTCACTCTTTGGCTCCCGGTGACTAATACTCTTCCTAACTTTTTGTGGAGGAGGCTGTATTTCTGGGTCGGTTCCTGCCGTTTGACTTTGGAGTGTGGAGTTCCCATCCTCCTTAGTAGACTTTGCGACTGGAGTTCTTTGTAGGGTGGACATCTTTGTAGGTCGTCAAATTATTGTCTTCCAAAAGGGAAGCAATAGTCAATTGTATAATAATATGTAAATAATTATTAAATTGTAAATATAATTTCTAGTTTATTTTAAGAGATAGGGATAAGGTATAGAGGTAACCGTCACGCACTTCTCTGCTATCGTCAGTATGTGAGACGTGTAAATGGCGTCTCACGTTGTCGATTTCACTTTTAAGCTCACGCGATGCGTGTTTTCTATGTCTGTTTTAAACTTTTTTACACCGAAAAGTGCCTTGTCTTGTTTGCTCTATGTCTGAGCTCCGTTAAATTCAGAAGTAAATTCTGTCAGGTTCAAACTCTTACAATCAACGGACTTCATAAATTTTTTGAAAATTTAAAATTTAAAATTTAAAATTTAAAATTTTTAGGATCCTATCCTGTAGTCGAGGTCTCGCCGAGCTCCCCAGTCCAAACCCGGATCTCGTGCGACCTCTGGCTCCCGAGATATCCTCGATCGAAGTTTTTCCAAGATGGCGTCCAACTGTCAAAATCAACTTTCAATCGAGTATATCTCGAGACCCACGAGTCGCAGAGCGGTGAAGTTTGGTATTTTCTGGCTCGGCGCGATCTCCCCTACCTCCTGTGTCGTTTTTGGCACTCAAAATTTTGATGACACCAAATGTCAAAATTTTAATTTCTTCGCGTAGATAAGGTCCCGCCGAGGTCCCTAGTCCAAACCCGGGCCTCGTACGACGCTCGGCTGCTGAGCTATACTCGATCAAAAATTTCCAAAATGGCGGTCGAACTGTCAAAACCGAGTTTTGATCGAGTATATCTCCGGTTCCTCCTGTCGTAGAGCAGTGGCGATTGGGTCCCACAGACTCGGCGCGACCTCCTCTACCCGAAAATGTTGTTTTCACGACCCGAAAATTTTTCGGCCGCGATTTCCAAAAAGTCAATTTTCCCTTTTAAAGGGTGGTCCGTAGTACCCCTGTGTCGAACTCCCAATCTCCCAGCCCCCACGGTTCCCGAGATATGACCGTCCAAAGATTTGTGCGATGACGTCACAAATGTCAAAATGTTCGCTTTAACGCGAATATCTCGGGTTCCAGGGGTCGTAGGAGAGCAGGACTTCGACTAGGGCACTTGGCTCGACTTAGGCTACACGTGTATATTGGTCTCAGCCGAAAAATTTCCGAGACGTTGAAAACGCGAAAAATCTATTTGGGCCTGTTCTTTAAGGTCCCCTATCACCTCCCACACAAGTCCGGCTTCTCTACGTGAAACGGTTCCTGAGATATCCGGGGTCAAAGTTTTGCGCACCTCAAACAAAATGGCCGTCGAGGGTCGAAATTCGCGTAACTTTGCCCCCAGAGATGTTAGAAGCCTACGATTTGGCTTTCTAGAGGTCCTAATAGTATTCTGAGACCAATGGTGATCTCAAAATAATTTAATTACTATTATTTTAGGATTTATGGCCAAAATTCAATAAAAAATAAATAACTCAGCAACCGCTTCAGCAAAAAATCCGTGAAAAATATGACAAATACAAACAAATAGAGGTCTACAAGTACACATACACAAAATAAAAATTTTTTACAATTTGGAGAAATTAAAAATCAAAAAGACAAAATTTTGCAAAATTAAAAATATCTCAGGAACCAGGACCGAAAAAATTTTGAAATTTGAAATTTGGGGAGAATAGGTGAGCGCGCAACAGAATTTAAAAGAAAAAATGGGGGTCCTGCCTAAAGTTCCTGAGTTATTCAATGTCGAATATACAAACTTTAACAATTTTTTATTCAAAAACGACTTAACTTAAAAATCCAAAAGTTGCTCGAGAGGTGTTGGCTTGTAGTCCCCCACGCGGCTGCAGAAGGTGGTGGTCCTGGCAGGTCTCCTTGTAGGACCTCGTGGCCACGTGGTTTTTGTTTTTCAGTGTATATCTCCGGATTCTCACACCGAAAAAATCGGGTAAGAGTTGGGGATTGTGCAGCTCCAAAATGCCCAACGGGAGGCACAATAAAAAATAGGGGTCGTAGCACTCGTTTGCACAGCGTTTCAATTTTTCACTTTTCACAACTTTGTAAAATAACCTCAAAAGAGGTTTTTTGACACTCCTACTTCGTCACTTCACTTATCGAGGTCGCACTGTAGATATTCAGGTAGGGCACTTATTTCCGCGTCGACTGACACCTGGATGTCAAAAATCGGTGCACTTTAGACCACTTTTACGATTTTTTGAAGCAGGAGCGCGTGTGAAAAGCTGCTGTTCGGGCAAGCAACGAGTCGCTACTGGGTTAGGTTAGGTTAGGTTAGGTTAGGTTAGGTTAGGTTAGGTTAGGTTAGGTTAGGTTAGGTTAGGTTAGGTTAGGTTAGGTTAGGTTAGGTTAGGTTAGGTTAGGTTAGGTTAGGTTAGGTTAGGTTAGGTTAGGTTAGGTTAGGTTAGGTTAGGTTAGGTTAGGTTAGGTTAGGTTAGGTTAGGTTAGGTTAGGTTAGGTTAGGTTAGGTTAGGTTAGGTTAGGTTAGGTTAGGTTAGGTTAGGTTAGGTTAGGTTAGGTTAGGTTAGGTTAGGTTAGGTTAGGTTAGGTTAGGTTAGGTTAGGTTAGGTTAGGTTAGGTTAGGTTAGGTTAGGTTAGGTTAGGTTAGGTTAGGTTAGGTTAGGTTAGGTTAGGTTAGGTTAGGTTAGGTTAGGTTAGGTTAGGTTAGGTTAGGTTAGGTTAGGTTAGGTTAGGTTAGGTTAGGTTAGGTTAGGTTAGGTTAGGTTAGGTTAGGTTAGGTTAGGTTAGGTTAGGTTAGGTTAGGTTAGGTTAGGTTAGGTTAGGTTAGGTTAGGTTAGGTTAGGTTAGGTTAGGTTAGGTTAGGTTAGGTTAGGTTAGGTTAGGTTAGGTTAGGTTAGGTTAGGTTAGGTTAGGTTAGGTTAGGTTAGGTTAGGTTAGGTTAGGTTAGGTTAGGTTAGGTTAGGTTAGGTTAGGTTAGGTTAGGTTAGGTTAGGTTAGGTTAGGTTAGGTTAGGTTAGGTTAGGTTAGGTTAGGTTAGGTTAGGTTAGGTTAGGTTAGGTTAGGTTAGGTTAGGTTAGGTTAGGTTAGGTTAGGTTAGGTTAGGTTAGGTTAGGTTAGGTTAGGTTAGGTTAGGTTAGGTTAGGTTAGGTTAGGTTAGGTTAGGTTAGGTTAGGTTAGGTTAGGTTAGGTTAGGTTAGGTTAGGTTAGGTTAGGTTAGGTTAGGTTAGGTTAGGTTAGGTTAGGTTAGGTTAGGTTAGGTTAGGTTAGGTTAGGTTAGGTTAGGTTAGGTTAGGTTAGGTTAGGTTAGGTTAGGTTAGGTTAGGTTAGGTTAGGTTAGGTTAGGTTAGGTTAGGTTAGGTTAGGTTAGGTTAGGTTAGGTTAGGTTAGGTTAGGTTAGGTTAGGTTAGGTTAGGTTAGGTTAGGTTAGGTTAGGTTAGGTTAGGTTAGGTTAGGTTAGGTTAGGTTAGGTTAGGTTAGGTTAGGTTAGGTTAGGTTAGGTTTTTTTTTTTTTTTTTTTGTTGAGGAGGGGAATAGGAAAACAGAGGGGCTAATGGTATACTCACGCTCTGTTTTCCTGGGATAAGGATGGGATGTTGGGGAGGAAATAAGGGAGTAGGATGGGGGGGGAAGTTTGGGGCGGGGCGGGGTAGGGGTAAACATATTGAGGGTGAAGTGGGGTAAGAAATGAGGTAGGGTAGGAGGAAGGAGAGAAGTTTGGGGTGTTTTAGAAGAGGGATGTAAGTCGGTAGTGGTCAGTTGTAGGGGAAGAGTGGAACCTATCATAACCCAATTACCACCGAACGCACCTCCGCTCCGTCCCGACCCATCATACCCGAGTGAGGCTTTTTTTCTCTTTGTAAGAGGAAGAGTCTCAGTCATGCATGAAGAGTCGGAGCAGAGTTCGAAGTGCATTCAGTGGTATCAGTCAGTTATAGTCAGTCGTATTCATTAGTGTGTCGAAGTGGGTGAGTTTAGTTCAGTTGAATTGGTTTGGTTTGTTGGGGTTTAGAGTCAGTCAACGTCAGGGTCTTAGTAAGTGGTAGTTGGAGTGGGTGAGTCAGTCAGGTGAGTCGGTTTGTTGGGGTTTTGAGTCATACCAAGTCAAGGTCATGGTAAGTGGTAGTTGGAGTGTGTGAGTCAGTTTAGTTGAATCGGTTTGTTGGGGTAAGAGTCAGTCAATGTCGAGGTTATAGTAAGTAGTCAAGGTAGGGCAGGTGTTATGCCTATGTAGTTGTGTTGGTTTGTTAGATAAATTGATGACTAGTGGGGGGGTTGTGATTTTATAGTTTAAAAGTATGTAGTTTTGTTTGTCAAAGTGGGTGGGGTGTGAAGTGGTTAAGTAGGGGTTAGTTTGATTAGGGATAATGTATAAGTGAAAAGATTGTGTGTTATAAATGTAAGGAAATTAAGAGTATGTAAGAAGTGAGTTAGTTGATTGTTGAGGGTGAGATATTGGGTGGGGCTTTGGTAATTAGTTTAAAACGGGGGAGGTTAATCTGATTAGTTAATGGAGAGGGTTATAAAATAAGTTTTTAGTAGGGTAAAATAAGTTTTTCAGCTTTCATTTTTATCATATTTGGAATTTACATATTTCTTAAAATAATAGAGCTTAAAAGAAAAGAAAAGGGGCTTCCGGCATGTAGGCAGTAAGAGCAGCGAGTTTCTTCCTACAGCAGCAGCCTGGTGTTTCCCTAGTGAAACTTCAGACAATATGGGAAACCTGGGGACGAAAGTTTGCGCCGCTGTCGTGCGTTCCCGTGTCAGTCACAGGTTGTGGTGTCCGGCCGCTAGCAGCAGTGCTATCCTAGGAGAGGAGTAGTAATGGTAGCCCGGCGAGTGTGGATACGGGTGGTCTAGTGCATTTGGCCTTAGCAACTGTAGGGTTGAGTTGGGTTGATAGTAGTGGTAGATAGTTGTGGGATGTTGTATAGTATTGTGTAATAAGTATATATATAGTGGGTAAGTAGTTGTTTATTTATGTTCACTGGTAGGCCACACCAGTCCTAATTATACTGCCAAATTTCGTCAAGATCGCATGGCTAGTTGTGGAGATATTCAAGATTTGGTTTGTGTGTAAAAAAGTTGTATAGGAAATGGAAGAATGTATGAAACCGAGGTGTAGTGGTAGGTGGGTTTGATAGTGATTTTACCTTTTTACTTTAAGTGTTCCGGTAAGTTATTGTGATTCGATATATTGTTTCTGTTTGTGTGTAGTGTTTATGTGTTGGTGATTTAGTTTTAGTATTGATTTGTTGATTAGGAAGTTTTTATTATTATTATTTGATAATTTTTATTATGTATTCGAATGTGGATGTTAGCTGATTGATTGTGGATTTGTACTCCCTTGCTTAGTCTGTCTGTTAGTTTTGTAGTTTCTTTTAATTGTCCCTGTGTGATTTAACCTATTATGGCTGATAGCGGTGGGGTGCAGGATTGTGCCCGCTGTTTACAGCAGGCGAATCGAGTACAAGAGCTGGAGGGCCAAGTTCGTGGGTTGGAAGGCCAGGTGCGCCGGCTCGGGGTGGCCTTAGAGAGCATGCGTAGTCACGCTTGGGCCCTCCTTGGTGTGACAGTTTCCTCCGTCCCGTCTCCCTCCCCCCAGGTCAACCATCCCTACAGTGGGGGGGGATTCATCCCTGAGGGGGAGAGCAGAGTGGATGAGTTAGTGGCCACCTCAGTAGCCATGGATATAAATGCAGAGACCCCGTTACTTACCGTAGGGGATGTTGGTGGGGGGGAGGGGGGAGGGCGAGTAGTTGTAGTTCCGGCCGCCCCCGAAACTGTAGTGGCTGAGTATTCTATTGACGCATGCTCTGGAGTGTTAGTGCCTATCGTACCGGGTTGCCAGTTGACTGCCCCATTGTTTGCTACTGTGGTGGAGCCATCCGGGGAGAGTGCAGGTGCTGGTGCTGATGTTGGTGATGGTGCGTCCGCTGCTGATGGTGGTAGTGGTGGTGGTGTCTCATGTGAGGGCGAAGGTGAGAATGTTGGAGGAGGTGTCGGAGCGCAAGGTGAGGTGTCTTTACGTCTGCCTCAGTACTCCCCGATTTCCAACGTGGTTTCCCCAACTGCATCCCCAGCAGCTAGCTTAGGAGTTGAGGATGTTGTTGAGGGTCTGGCCATACTGCATTCCGATCAGTTTTCTGCGATTATTCCTTCAGTTTCCCCCGTCCACTCCCTATCTCCTCCTCTCCCATCTTCTGATGTGTTGAGCTATCATGGGGTTACCCCCGAGGCCAGGATGGATGTTGGTATTACTCCCGCAATTACATCATTGTTAGGGGAGGATGGAGTTGGAGTGGCGAGTGTACTGACTGAGGTTCCTAGTTCCGTATCGGTGGTTGAGATAGGTGAGGGGGCTGAGGGGTTCCCCGAAGTTGGTGAGGGTGGGGGCGAGAATGGGGGTGAGGACGCTGCTGCCGCTGCCGCTCCTTTCATGTCCGTAGAGGAGATTTTAGCTTACTTCAGGATGTTGTCATCCCCGATAAGCCCCATCCGATCCACTCCAGACTCAGGGGTGTTTGGTGTGGCTTCTTCCACTCCGGATTTTACGCCCTCCCCCAACATTTTACTGTCCCCGCCTGCTTCAGGAGGGTCCGTTATGTTACCTTCCGCTTTGGTTTCCCAGCAGCCCTCCGAAGACCCAACGCTACCCCGCCCATTGTCTTCCGTGTGCGATTTGCAAGACTCGCGATCGACCCAGGTTGGGGTATCTAAGTTACGTCAGTGCGTGTTGTGTGGGTTTTGTATGAAGAGTCGGAACATTCTGAGACATGTGCGCCTTCGACATCCAGGAAGGATGATTAATACAAATGTGAATTATCCTAGACATTATTACATGATAGTTGATGTCCCCCTTACTAGGTGTCCCTCTGCTAATAGGCCCCCCCCTGAAGAGTTGGTGGGTGTGTCTAATGTAAATGTAGAATTTCTAGGTGATTAATTGATTTGGTATTAGTTATTAGTTATAGTTTCTAGTGTAGGTGCATGTAACAAAAAAAAAAAAAAAAAAAAAAAAAAAAAAAAAAAAAAAAAAAAAAAAAAAAAAAAAAAAAAAAAAAAAAAAAAAAAAAAAGGGGGTAATTGATATTAGTTTAGTAAGTTATTCAGTAATTTTTTCCAGGGGGGTTTTGCTTTAGTAATGAATTGGGTTGGTTGGGTTGGGTGGGATGCAGCGTTGGTCGCCTCCTCGTGGTGCATTCTGGTAACGTTAAGGCCTATATGTTTATGGTCTCGAACGGCTAAATGACCAGCTAAGTTCTTGGTACTAAATGATGTGGGAAACCTGGAGACAAAAGCTTGCACCGTAGTTGTGTGTTGCCCTGTTAGGTGTCCAGCCGCCAGCAGCAGTGCTATCCTAAGGAGAGAAAGGTTGTATATGGTTGCTATACATATTTTGTTTGAGAATTGGATAGGCTTAAGCTAACACATGAAGTTATACATAAGTATTAAATTATAAACTAACAATGAGACACGTAAAGGATTTTTTTTTTTTTTTTTTTTTTTTTTTTTTTTTTTTTTTTTTTTTTTTTTTTTTTTTTTTTTTCTTTTTCTTTTTTTTTTTCTTCCCTTCTTCTTTCCTTTTTTTTTTTTTTTTTTTTTTTTTTTTTTTTTTTTTTTTTTTTTTCCTTCCCTTTTTTTTTTTTTTTTTATAGTGAAACACATACAATACAGTATTATAAAGAACAAATTATATTATAGACATAGCTCTAGCTTTAAGCCTAGCTTATGATAATACATGAGATCCTGAAACCATGCTGGTGTAACTGTGTGCTAGATCGATATTTGTTGGTTGGTTTTTGTGACCCCCTATTTCAGCTCAGCCAGGCAGACTGTTGTGGGAGTCTCTTACAAGTAATTAAGGTTAGATAAGGTTGTGGTCATGTACTAGGTGTTTGAGGTGAGGGTGGGGCTTCAGTGTTTGCTCCTGTGTTGAGTCCCAATGCTAGTTATTGCCTAAAAAGATTTAAGTGATTGGGGGTGTACCTAATTTTGGTTTATAATGTAGAGGGTTAGGTGCTATTGAAGTCTTTTAGGGTTTTCACTATGTACGAGATTAAGTTGTGGTGTGAATCAAGCGTTTGTTCGTGAGTGAGAAGTTGAGTGAGAGCAAATGGGTCTATTTTTAGATAGTCACATAGAGTGGTGTGTTGGAAACGCTCAGTGGCGTAGCGCGGGCATTCCTCGAGAAGGTGTGTCCAGCTTTGTGTCTTGTTTTGGTCGCACGGGCACTTATCTGTGTCCACTATCTTGAAGCGGAACAGGTACTCTTTGTGGTACCCGTGGTTTGTAAGATATTGAGTGATTGGGAAATTAGGTTTGGCTGAGTTGAGGTATAGTTTGAGGTCAGTAAAGTTTGGGAGGAGAGTTTTGGTGTATATACATTTGTGATGGTCATCGTACAAGGACTCAGATTCTTTGTTATTATTTATTTTATTTTGGGCTTTTACTAAGGATATTGGGATTTCAAAGAAATCGGGGGTGCGGTGTAGGTTGGCGGCGGATTTTGCGGTGATGTCGGCAAATTCATTACCGACAAGGCCTGAATGAGCTTTAATCCATGCGAAATTTATGGTTAGGTTAGTAGTGCGTGCCAGGCGCAGGGTATCGTGTATACGGACAGTGAGTTTGTTTGTGCTAGTGGGATTCTGGAGTTCTTTTAGACATGATTCTGAGTCTGACAGGATTGTTGTCTCTGGTAGTTTGTATTTGACAACATATTGGGCAGCCTTTTCTAACGCAAGCATTTCCGCCTGGAAAACGGAGCAGCAGTCGTGAAGTTTTAGCTTCACGACCGCCCTCCGCTCCCCAGCAGGATTGATTATTATGACCGAAGCGCCTACCGTATCGTCGTGTTTGCTCCCGTCCGTATATATTTGCCAGCTGGTGTCGGCAATTAATTGGATGAGGTCTTCTGCAGAGTGTACTTTTTGAAACTCGATGCTTATCCTTTCGGATGGGTGTGGCAATTCGGACGGAGGGCAAGGTGACTCGATCGGGACGTCTCCTGGCAAAAACGAGGAGACGCCCAGGAGCTTGGACTTTTCAAGTTCATCTACTGAGGTGATTTTGGCAGTGATAGGGGTGAGTTCAGCTAGAGAGATTGCTGCCACCGTGCTGACTGTTCTGAATCCTTGGATGATCTTTATTCCGAACAGTCTCTGCATGGACAGCAATTTCTTTCTGACACATTTGTATTTGAGCGCAGAGGACCATATGGGAGCTCCGTAGGTGACTATGGGCTCTATGACATGTTCGTATATTGTTTTGATGTTCTGAGGGTGAACTCCCCAAGTGGGGCGAATAAATAGGCTAATACGGTTGTAGAGTTTTTTGACTTTGTCAATTATGTATTCTGTATGTTTGATAAAGCGTAGTTTGTCATCTATGATTATGCCTAGGTATTTAATTTGCTTGGTGAAAGTGAGTTGCTGATTGTTAATATACAATTTGGATTTGAGGGCACGAGGGGTAAATGAGATGACTTGGGTTTTTTCTGGGCCGAATTCCAGTTTGACGCCTTTCCCCCAGTTGATAATCTGATCGAGAGCTTGATTCGTGATGTTCTGAATAGTACCTACATCCTTGGCGTGGGCGATTAGAAATACATCATCGGCATATGCCTGTATGTGCACTCCAGGTGGCACAGGCATCACCAGGAGTTGGTCGATGATCAGATTCCATAGTGTTGGCCCTGTGACCGAACCCTGAATGCACCCTCGAGACATTGTTTTGTGAACTTTGACATCCGCGAATTGTATGACCACCTCACGGTCTTTTATGTAGTTAAGCAGAAGATCATAGAGGTCCTTTGGGCAGTCGGTGTCTCTTAGCCTCTGGAATATTGCCGGCCACCATGCTCGGTCAAATGCGGCTTTTATGTCTAAGGAGACCCCGATTACCTGTTCCCCGTTAGATCTGGCTTGTTTAATTATGTTCAGAGCGGTGTTAATTGCTATTATTGTGGATTTTTGACGTTTGAATCCAAACTGGGTGGCGGGGTTGTTGTTAGTTTTGTCAAGATGATGTATGAGTCTGTCATTGATGAGCCTTTCTAGGGTTTTAGCAAAGACATTGATTAGGCCAATGGGTCTGAAGTTTGTTAAGGAGTCATAGTTGGTTTTACCAGGTTTAGGGATAATTTTGGCCATGGCGGTCTTCCATGCTTTAGGTATTGATTTGAGTCTAAGACATGAGTTCATGATGCCAAGTATTTCATCAGGGAACCATTTGGTTACATTTAAGCAGATATCTGAAGTGAGGTGGTCAAGTCCGGGAGCCCTTTTGTGATTCATGTTTTTAATAGCTTCAATAATTTCCTCTAATTCAAATGGGGGCTCGCGTCGGTTGTTGGGGCAATGGGGCATGTCTAGTCTGTATTTTTGTTGCTCGGTGGTGGAGTCGGGGGTGTCATTAGGGTAAAAATTGTTAAGGAGGGCTAAGGCAGTTTCAGTGGAATCACTAGTGTGAGTTCCGTCTGGTAGTTTTAGTGTGGAGGGGGCTTGGGTGATTGGTCGGCTCTTAATGATCCTGTTCGTGACGGACCAGACATCCTCTTTCTTTTGTCGGCCGCAAAATTCACGAAAGTGTTCCGTGGATGCCGTGCAAAAGGCATCTGAGTATTGACGTCTGAGTCTGTCACGTTCAATCACGAGTTCATCGAGGGGCTGTCGCCTGCGCGCTGCTCGGCAGAGCATATGGTGTTGGTTGATGACTGCGAGTTTTAGAGATTCCAGCTCTTCGCTCCACCATGGAACTCGGTGGGGAAGGCCAGAAGCCCTGGGAAGTAGAGCGTCGCAGGCAGATTGTATAGATTTTGTGAATTTGTCAGTGTATTGTTCGAGGTCGTTGGCGTTGATGTTGTCGAAGTCCGGTGTGGTGGGGAGTTCGTTCCTAATGATGTCAGAGAATTGATCGCGGATGTCATCCCATTTTACATGTGTTGTGTTGTATCTGAATGTGGATAGTTTCAGGTTTTTGCACAATTTAGCGTTGCCAAGTTGTATCTGGAAGGTGATTGCATTATGGTCCGACGATGGGCAGATGCTAGTGTCCACCTTCCAGTCACTTACTGTGATGTTGTGGGCAGAGCTATTTAGTGTGAGGTCGACAATTGATGTTCGAGGGACGCCATGGGTGACAGTCTCGAATGTAGGTGATTGTCCGGTATTGCATATAGTTATGTTGTATAGGGTTATAAGGTCAAAGATCTTGTTACCACGGCGGTTGTTTGACTGCGACCCCCAGGCTGTGTGCCAGCCATTGAAATCACCACAGATAATGTGGGGTGATCCTTTGGTATGAGTTAGGAATCTTTCTAGCTTGCTGATGGTGTTGTTTTCGTCTATTCTGGGTGGGACATAAAGTGATATGAGGAATAGCTTTCGGGCGGATCTATATTTTAGTTGTGTGATAGTTATGTAGGGATCTGAGTATTTTAATATGCCGAGTGAGCTGCAGGTGTTGTTTCTTATGAGAATTTCAGCTTTGACAGGAGTATTTTGGTTAGGGAATTGATGGGAGGAGTATCCAGAGGCTTTTGTGATAGATTTATCTTTGTTTCCAGTGTATGGTTCGGTGAGGAAGACAATATCAGGTTGTTCCTGATTAAGATGACGTGAAAGTTCGTGGGTGGCGTTTCTGCTACGCGCCAAGTTAATCTGGGTGCAGGATAGATGGTGAATGCGTGAATGGTTATTATTACTACTGTAAGGTCTATTGGCCATATTCGGTTCGTTCAATTATTTTTTGAGTCATGGAGGAGACTTTAGGGCATAGGTTGGAAGTTGCACCGTGTTTAACATTAATTTTTGCGTTAGTGTTGCGCGCGTGTGTTACGCAGTTGTGGCAGAGCAGTTTGTCCATATTCTTTTTGTCTGGACAATTTTGGAATGTGTGTCCAGAAGATGCGCAATGGGAGCAGATAGGGGTGTTTTGCTCGCAGCGGGCCTTAGTGTGGCCAAACTGCAGGCAGGTGAAGCATTGCCGTAGGGGCACATAGTTGTCAACATGGACCCGTTGATGGTCTATGTTTATTTTGATAGATTCGGTCATGGCACGCCAGACGTTGGGGGATGTGGTGAAAATGGCATTATAAAGAGATTTGTTCTTATTAGCTCTCTTAAAGCTGAAGACTAAGTCTTCCGATTTAAGTGCCAACTCTTTGATGGTAGTATTCTGGCCCTTGATTATTTCAACTAGTTGTTCATGTGGTGTGCTCGTGGAGATGCCTTTTAGCACAACCATGGGGGACAAAAGCTTGGAGATTTCCGCTTGTATTGGAGTGGTGGAGTTGATCTTGCGTAGAGTTTGCTCGCGTTGTTCTGCAGAGTCAAACTCCACTCTGATCTTGTTGTTTGATACAAGCTTTACGGAAGAGGGGGCGAAGTCGGTGTCTCTGAAGGAGACGGCCTTCTTCCAAGTTTGGAGTGTTTCGGTAGGGGAGAGGACAGGTTTTTTAGAAGATATTATGAGCGCGGGTTTGGATTTGAGGTGTTTGGGAGAGGGGTTGATTTTATTTTTATTTTGGGATTTGATGATATCTGCGAAGGTTGGTGGTGGTGGTATGGTGTGTGCTGATGAGACTTTTGTGTTGAGGTTTATCTGATTTAATTGTGTGGAAATGTTTGTGATGTTATTTTTCATGCTGAGGATTTCCTGTTTTAACGAGGTGATTTCCTCCTGTTGTGTTGCTATAACTTGTAGGAATTCTGTCTGTATCGTTTGTTTGAGTTCACTGATGAAGTTTTGGGAGAGCGCGTCTGAGTATTCCTGTATAAGGTTTTTAATTGCTTCCTTGTTGAGGGCTTCCTGAGCGAGTGCAGGATGTGTGTTTTGTGTGTTTTGTGTGTTTTGTGTGTTTGTTACACTGCTGCCTGCCTCGAGAGTTTCGATAATATTGTTGGCAAGGTGTGTGATGATGTCCTTGCTCTCCCTCGTGACACTTCTTCTGACGTTTAATTCTTGAATGATTTGCTTTGCCATGACTTGCATGTGCAAGTTACCCGAGTCCTGAGTGTGTGAGTTGTTAGTGTCAGGTGGGTCTGGTGGTTGTAGTGGAGCGGGAATGGGTGTGCTAGGCCTAGAAGGCGGTGGAGTCCTTTTAGTCTTAGTCATGATGGCGGTAGAGGGATGGCAGATTTAGATGAGAGAGATTGAAAAATAAATGGGGGGGGGGCAAAATATACAATATGTTAGGGGGAGTAATTATGTTAAGGCCAAAGGGAACACAGGGGCAAGCACACAGAGCACCAATAAGCAATAGTTAATTTGTGATAATCACACAAGTACCTGCAAATGATGATGATGATGTTGTTATTATGCTCCGGGTCCCACCTAGCTGTGCTGGAATAGGGGGTGGGCATACAGAAATAGTACAGATACTGTAAATTAAAATTTAGTGAAGTCTTAGTGAGGTCCCAGCACAGGTCCCAGTGACGGTACCAGTGACTGTCACTGCGACTGTCCCAGTGTCACAGTGTCCCAGCGTCACAGTGTCACAGTGGAGGTCACAGTGACTGTCCCAGTGTAAATGTATGGAGTTTGTAGATTTAAAACACTTTTGTACACAGATTTAAAATAAAATAGTAAACAAGACAAAGTTAGTAAATTAAAATGGAGTAACGTCTATAGTAAAGGTGTGCGTGTATAGCTTGTTTAGTGAAGTTTTAGTGAGGTTCCAGCACAGGTCCCAGCGTCTGTCTCAGTGACTGTCCCAGTGACTGTCCCAGTGTCACAGTGTCACAGCGTCACAGCGTCACAGTGGAGGTCCCAGCGACTGTCCCAGTGACTGTCCCAGTGACTGTCCCAGTGTCACAGTGTCACAGCGTCACAGTGTCACAGTGGAGGTCCCAGTGACTGTCTCAGTGTGGATGTATAGAGTTTGTAGATTTAAAACACTTTTGCACCCAGATTTAAGATAAAATATAAAATTAAACAAGACAAAGTTAGTAAAATAAAATGCAGTAATGTCTATAGTAAAGGTGTGCATATATAGCTTGTTTGATGAATGAATTTTTAGTGAGGTCCCAGCACAGGTCCCAGCTGCTGTCCCAGTGGCTGTACCAGTGTCACAGTGTCACAGCGTCACAGTGTCACAGTGGAGGTCCCAGTGACTGTCCCAGTGTAGATGTGTAGAGTTTGTAAATTTAAAACACTTTTGCACTCAGATTTAAAATAAAGTAGTAAAACAAGACAAAGTTAGTAAAATATAATAGAGTAGCACAAAGTAGATTTTGAGTTAAAGTTATGCTGTACAGTAATCCATCATTGGGGAAGGTGTGCGTATATACGCCGGCTGCCGATGATGCTGATGGTGGAGTGGCGTCTCGTTCCAGAAGCAGTAATTGTCTGTCATGTAATTACCCCACGCGGGGGGTACTTACCACACTTAGTACTTTCACAAAGGTACCTGTACTACTGCGGCTGATGTTGATGTTGCTCGTTCAGGTTTTTCAGAGTCTATAGCCCCTGTTGCACGTAGATAGGGGTCCAGAGCCAGTGCTCTGAACCAATCCAATTAGAGGGCACTGTAATCCAGGTACCTATATGAAGGTATGTCACTGCCCATGAACGAAAACCGGCTGTTATTTCACTTCACTTTGTGACTTTAATTATGTTGTTAAAACACAGCCCTTAGGTAAACTACACTTGTGTTGTTGCATGAGTGGAGGGACGCGAGTGACACCTGATATGAAATCAATGTCCCTCAGCGTCACTTGCTGCTTGCTTGTTTCTTCTTCTATTGTTGACCCGTTGTGTTGCACGATATGTCCCAATTGCTTAGTCACTTATACTTTTTCACTTTACGCACTATGGTGTGGCGCGGCCGCCCGCCGCGGCGGCCCGCACTCGACTGACGGAGATTGCTCAGTGAAGTCGTGAGGTCCCAGCACCAGTCCCAGTGACGGTCCCAGTGACAGTCCCAGCGTCACAGTGTCACAGTGTCACAGTGTCACAGTGGAGGTCCCAGTGACTGTCACAGTGTCCCAGTGTCACAGTGTCCCAGTGTCCCAGTGTCACAGTGTCACAGTGTCACAGTGGAGGTCCCAGTGACTGTCCCAGTGACAGTCACAGCGTCACAGTGTCCCAGTGTCACAGTGTACCAGTGACGGTCCCACGATGTTGCAGACACTTGTTGCCGGTGCTTGGGAGCTTGTGGACGCGTGCGCTCTCCACGAGCTCCTGACGGTGACTGGTTGGTTAGGTTAGGTTAGGTTAGGTTAGGTTAGGTTAGGTTAGGTTAGGTTAGGTTAGGTTAGGTTAGGTTAGGTTAGGTTAGGTTAGGTTAGGTTAGGTTAGGTTAGGTTAGGTTAGGTTAGGTTAGGTTAGGTTAGGTTAGGTTAGGTTAGGTTAGGTTAGGTTAGGTTAGGTTAGGTTAGGTTAGGTTAGGTTAGGTTAGGTTAGGTTAGGTTAGGTTAGGTTAGGTTAGGTTAGGTTAGGTTAGGTTAGGTTAGGTTTTTTTTTTTTTTTTTTTTTTTGAGGAGGGGAATAGGAAAACAGAGGGGCTAATGGTATACTCACGCTCTGTTTTCCTGGGTTAAGGATGGGATGTTGGGGAGGAAATGAGGGAGTAGGATGAGGGGGGAAGTTTGGGGCGGGGAAGGGTAGGGGTAAAGATATTGAGGGTGAAGTGGGGTGAGAAATGAGGTAGGGTAGGTGGAAGGAGAGAAGTTTTGGGGTGTTTTTAGAAGAGGGGTGTAAGTCGGTGGTGGCTAGTTGTAGGAGAAGAGTGGAACCTATCATAACCCAATTACCACCGAACGCACCTCCGCTCCGTCCCGACCCATCATACCCGAGTGAGGCTCTTTTCTCTTTGTAAGAGGAAGAGTCCCAGTCATGCATGAAGAGTCGGAGCAGAGTTCGAAGTGCATTCAGTGGTATCAGTCAGTTATAGTCAGTCGTATTCATTAGTGTGTCGAAGTGGGTGAGTTTAGTTTTAGTTGAGTTGGTTTGTTGGGGTTTAGAGTCAGTCAACGTCAGGGTCATAGTAAGTGGTAGTTGGAGTGGGTAAGTCAGTCAGGTGAGTCGGTTTGTTGGGGTTCGAGTCAGTGAATGTCAAGGTCATAGTAAATAGTACGTATTCAAGGTGGTGCGGGTGTTGTGCATATATAGTTGTGTCGATTTGTTAAATAAGTTGATGACAAGGGGGGGGGGGGTTGTGATTTTATAGATTATAAGTATGTAGTTTGTTTGTCAAAGTGGGTCAAATAAGGGTGAGTTTGATTAGGGATAATGTAGAAGTGAAAAGATTGCAGATATGTATGATTGTGTGTTTAAAATGTAGAGAAAATCAAGAGTATGTAAGAAGTAAGTAAGTTGCTTGTCGAGAGTGAAATATTAGGTGGGGTTTTGGCAATTAGTTTAAAGGTGGGGGAGTTTTGTAAGATTAGTAAGTGGAGAGGGATGTGAAATAAGTTTTTCAGTAGGGTGAAATAAGTTTTTCAGGTTAATTGTTTTCGTTTTTAAACTTTGCAAATACATTGGCATTAATCTTTAAACTAACAATGAGACATACAAAAGAAATAATGTAAAGTATATATGTGTTTTTTTTTTTTTTTTTTTTTTTTTTTTTTTTTTTTTTTTTTTTTTTTGTAGACCAGTTATAATATTTTTTTTTTTTTTTTTTTTTTTTTTTTTTTTTTTTTTTTTTTTTTTTTTTTTTTTTTTTTTTTTTAGTACAATATAGTTATACATATTATACAGTTATAGAGAGCACAATACAATGTTATAGAGAGCACATATTATATTACGGACACAGCTCTGGCTTAAGCCTAGCGCATTATAATACATGAGATCCTGGAGCAGGGCTGGTGTAAATCGTGCTATATCGACAGTTGTGGCCCCTTATTTCAGTTCAGCCAGGTCGAGTGTTGTGGGAGTCATTTATATGTAATTAAGGTTTGATGAGGTTGTGGTCATGTACAAGGTGTACGAGGTAAGGGTGGGGTTCCAGTGTTTGCTCCTGTGTTGAGTTTCAAGAATAGTTATTGCCTGAACAGATTTGAAATTTTAATAAGAGTTGGTGATGGGGGAGTGTACCTAATTTTGGTTTATAGTAGCGAAGGTTAAGTGCCGTTGAAGTCTTTTAAGGTTTTGACTATGTGCGATATGAAGTTATGGTGTGAGTCAAGTGTTTGCTCGTGAGTGAGAAGTTGAGTGAGAGAAAATGGGTCTACTTTTAAATAGTCACATAGAGTGGTGTGTTGGAAGCGCTCAGTGGCATAGCGCGGGCATTCCTCAAGAAGGTGTGTCCAGCTCTGTGTCTTGTTTTGGTCGCACGGGCACTTGTCTGTGTCCACTATCTTGAAACGGAACAGGTACTCTTTGTGGTACCCGTGATTTGTTAGGTATTGAGTGATTGGGAAATTAGGTTTGGCTGAGTTGAGGTATAGTTTGAGGTCAGTAAAGTTTGTGAGGAGAGTTTTGGTGTATATACATTTGTGATGGTCATCGTACAAGGACTCAGATTCTTTGTAATTATTTATTTTATTTTGGGCTTTCACTAAGGATATTGGGATTTCAAAGAAATCGGGCGTGCGGTGTAGATTGGCGGCGGATTTTGCGGTGATGTCGGCAAATTCATTACCGACAAGGCCTGAATGAGCTTTAATCCATGCGAAATTTATGGTTAGGTTGGTAGTGCGTGCTTGGCGCAGAGTATCGTGTATACGGACAGTGAGTTTGTTTGTGCTAGTGGGATTCTGGAGTTCTTTTAGGCATGATTCTGAATCTGACAGGATTGTTGTCTCTGGTAGTTTGTATTTGACAGCATATTGGGCGGCCTTTTCTAACGCAAGCATTTCTGCCTGGAAAACGGAGCAGCAGTCGTGAAGTTTTAGCTTCACGACCGCACTCCGCTCCCCAGCAGGATTGATTATTATGACCGAAGCACCTACCGTGTCGTCGTGTTTGCTCCCATCCGTATATATTTGCCAGCTGGTGTCGGCAATTAATTGGATGAGGTCTTCTGCAGAGTGTACTTTTTGAAACTCGATGCTTATCCTTTCGGATGGGTGTGGCAATTCGGACGGAGGGCAAGGTGACTCGATCGGGACATCTCCTGGTAAAAACGAGGAGACGCCCAGGAGCTTGGATTTTTCAAGTTCATTTACTGAGGTGATTTTGGCAGTGATAGGGGTGAGTTCAGCTAGAGAGATTGCTGCCACTGTGCTGACCGTTCTGAATCCTTGGATGATCTTTATTCCGAACAGTCTCTGCATGGACAGCAATTTCTTTCTGACACATTGGTATTTGAGCGCAGAGGACCATATGGGAGCACCGTAGGTGACTATGGGCTCTATGACATGTTCGTATATTGTTTTGATGTTCTGAGGGTGGACTCCCCAAGTGGGGCGAATAAATAGGCTAATGCGGTTGTATAGTTTTTTGACTTTGTCAATTATGTATTCTGTGTGTTTGATAAAGCGTAGTTTGTCATCTATGATTATGCCTAGGTATTTAATTTGTTTGGTGAATGTGAGTAGCTGATTGTTGATATACAATTTGGATTTGAGGGCACGAGGGGTAAATGAGATGACTTGGGTTTTTTCTGGGCCGAATTCCAGTTTGACGCCTTTCCCCCAGTTGATAATCTGATCGAGGGCTTGATTTGTGATGCTCTGAATAGTACCTACATCCTTGGCGTGCGCGATTAAAAATACATCATCAGCATATGCCTGTATGTGCACTCCAGGTGGCACAGGCATTACCAGGAGTTGGTCAATGATCAGATTCCATAGTGTTGGTCCTGTGACCGAACCCTGAATGCACCCTCGAGACATTGTTTTGTGAACTTTGACATCCGCGAATTGTATGACCACCTCTCGGTCTTTTATGTAGTTAAGCAGAAGGTCATAGAGGTCCTTTGGGCAGTCGGTGTCTCTTAGCCTCTGGAATATTGCCGGCCACCATGCTCGATCAAATGCGGCTTTTATGTCTAAGGAGACACCGATTACCTGTTCCCCGTTAGATCTGGCTTGTTTAATTATGTTCAGAGCAGTGTTAATTGCTATTATTGTGGATTTTTGACGTTTGAATCCAAACTGGGTGGCAGGGTTGTTGTTAGTTTTGTCAAGATGATGTATGAGTCTGTCATTGATGAGCCTTTCTAGGGTTTTGGCAAAGACATTGATTAGGCCAATGGGTCTGAAGTTTGTTAAGGAGTCATAGTTGGTTTTACCAGGTTTAGGGATAATTTTGGCCATGGCGGTCTTCCATGCTTTAGGTATTGATTTGAGTCTAAGACATGAGTTCATGATGCCAAGTATTTCATCAGGGAACCATTTGGTTACATTTAAGCAAATATCTGAAGTGAGGTGGTCAAGTCCGGGAGCCCTTTTGTGATTCATGTTTTTAATAGCTTCAATAATTTCCTCTAATTCAAATGGGGGCTCGCGTCGGTTGTTGGGGCAATGTGGCATGTCCAGTCTGTATTTTTGTTGCTCGGTGGTGGAATCAGGGGTGTCATCAGGGTAAAAATTGTTAAGGAGGGCTAAGGCAGTTTCAGTGGAATCACTAGTGTGAGTTCCGTCTGGTAGTTTTAGTGTGGAGGGGGCTTGGGTGATTGGTCGGCTCTTAATGATCCTGTTCGTGACAGACCAGACATCCTCTTTCTTTTGTCGGCCGCAAAATTCACGAAAATGTTCCGTGGATGCCGTGCAAAAGGCATCTGAGTATTGACGTCTGAGTCTGTCACGTTCAATCACGAGTTCATCGAGGGGCTGTCGCCTGCGCGCTGCTCGGCAGAGCATATGATGTTGGTTGATGACTGCGAGTTTTAGAGATTCCAGCTCTTCGCTCCACCATGGAACTCGGTGGGGAAGGCCAGAGGCCCTGGGAAGTAGAGCGTCGCAGGCAGATTGTATAGATTTTGTGAATTTGTCAGTGTATTGTTCGAGGTCGTTGGCGTTGATGTTGTCGAAGTCCGGTGTGGTGGGGAGTTCGTTCCTAATGATGTCAGAGAATTGATCGCGGATGTCATCCCATTTTACATGTGTTGTGTTGTATCTGAATGTGGATAGTTTCAGGTTTTTGCACAATTTAGCGTTGCCGAGTTGTATCTGGAAGGTGATTGCATTATGGTCCGACGATGGGCAGATGCTAGTGTCCACCTTCCAGTCACTTACTGTGATGTTGTGGGCAGAGCTATTTAGTGTGAGGTCGACAATCGATGTTCGAGGGACGCCATGGGTGACAGTCTCGAATGTAGGTGATTGTCCGGTATTGCATATAGTTATGTTGTATAGGGTTATGAGGTCAAAGATCTTGTTACCCCGGCGGTTGTTTGACTGCGACCCCCAGGCTGTGTGCCAGCCATTGAAATCACCACAGATAATGTGAGGTGATCCTTTGGTGTGAGTTAGGAATCTTTCTAGCTTGCTGATGGTGTTGTTTTCATCTATTCTGGGTGGGACATAAAGTGATATGAGGAATAGCTTTCGGGCGGATCTATATTTTAGTTGTGTGATAGATATGTAGGGATCTGAGTATTTTAATATGCCGAGTGAGCTGCAGGTGTTGTTTCTTATGAGAATTTCAGCTTTGACAGGAGTATTTTGGTTAGGGAATTGATGGGAGGAATATCCAGAGGCTTTTGTAGTAGATTTATCTTTGTTTCCAGTGTATGGTTCGGTGAGGAAGACAATATCAGGTTGTTCCTGATTTAGATGACGTGAAAGTTCGTGGGTGGCGTTTCTGCTACGCGCCAAGTTAATTTGGGTGCAGGATAGGTGGTGAATACGTGAATGGTTATTATTACTACTGTAAGGACTATTGGCCATATTCGGTACGTTCGATTATTTTTTGAGTCATGGAGGAGACTTTAGGGCATAGGTTGGAAGTTGCACCGTGTTTAACATTAATTTTTGCGTTAGTGTTGCGCGCGTGTGTTACGCAGTTGTGGCAGAGCAGTTTGTCCATATTCTTTTTGTCTGGACAATTTTGGAATGTGTGTCCAGAAGATGCGCAATGGGAGCAGATAGGGGTGTTTTGCTCGCAGCGGGCCTTAGTGTGGCCAAACTGCAGGCAGGTGAAGCATTGCCGTAAGGGCACATAGTTGTCTACATGGACTCGTTGATGGTCTATGTTTATTTTGATGGATTCGGTCATGGCACGCCAGACGTTGGGGGATGTGGTGAAAATGGCATTATAAAGAGATTTGTTCTTGTTAGCTCTCTTAAAACTGAAGACTAAGTCTTCCGATTTAAGTGCCAACTCTTTGATGGTAGTGTTCTGGCCCTTGATTATTTCAACTAGTTGTTCATGTGGTGTGCTTGTGGAGATGCCTTTTAGCACAACCATGGGGGACAAAAGCTTGGAGATTTCCGCTTGTATTGGAGTGGTGGAGTTGATCTTGAGTAGAGTTTGCTCGCGTTGTTCTGCAGAGTCAAACTCCACTCTGATCTTGTTGTTTGATACAAGTTTTACGGAGGAGGGGGCGAAGTCGGTGTCTCTGAAGGAGACGGCCTTCTTCCAAGTTTGGAGTGTTTCGGTAGGGGAGAGGACAGGTTTTTTAGAAGATATTATGAGCGCGGGTTTGGATTTGAGGTGTTTGGGAGAGGGGTTGATTTTATTTTTATTTTGGGATTTGATAATATCTGCGAAGGTTGGTGGTGGTGGTATGGTGTGTACTGATGAGATTTTTGTATTGAGGTTTATCTGATTTAATTGTGTGGAAATGTTTGTGATGTTATTTTTCATGCTGAGGATTTCCTGTTTTAGCGAGGTGATTTCCTCCTGTTGTGTTGCTATAACTTGTAGGAATTCTGTCTGTATCGTTTGTTTAAGTTCACTGATGAGGTTTTGGGAGAGCGCGTCTGAGTATTCCTGTATAAGGTTTTTAATTGCTTCCTTGTTGAGGGCTTCCTGAGCGGGTGCGAGATGTGTGTTTTGTGTGTTTTGTGTGTTTGTTACACTGCTGCCTGTCTCAAGAGTTTCGATAATATTATTGGCAAGGTGGGTGATGATGTCCTTGCTCTCCCTCGTGACACTTCTTCTGACGTTTAATTCTTGAATGATTTGCTTTGCCATGACTTGCATGTGCAAGTTACCCGAGTCCTGAGTGTGTGAGTTGTTAGTGTCGGGTGGGTCTGGTGGTTGTGATGGAGTGGGAATGGGTGTACTAGGCCTAGAAGGCGGAGGAGTCCTTTTAGTCTTAGTCATGATGGCGGTAGTGGGATGGCAGATTTATATGAGAGAGATTGAAAAATAAATGGGGGGGGGGGGAAATATGCAATATGTTAGGGGGGGGTAATTATGTTAAGGCCAAAGGTAACACAGGGGCAAGCACACAGAGCACCAATAAGCGATGGCTAGTTAGTGATAGACACACAAGTACCTGAAAATGATGATGATGATGTTGTTATTATGCTCCGGGTTCCACCTAGCTGTGCTGGAATAGGGGGTGGGCATACGGAAATAGTACAGACACTGTAAATTGAAATTCAGTGAAAATAACTAAAATAAAATACTTTTGCATACAGATTTAAAATAAAATAGTAAAACAAGACAGTTAGTAAAATAAAATGGAGTAGCGTCTATAGTAAAGGTGTGCGTATATAGCTTGTTTAGTGAAGTTAATGTGAGGTCCCAGCACAGGTCCCAGCGACTGCCCCAGTGACTGTCCCAGTGACTGTCCCAGTGTCACAGTGTCACAGCGTCACAGTGTCACAGTGGAGGTTCCAGTGACTGTCCCAGTGACCGTCCCAGTGACTGTCCCAGTGTCACAGTGTCACAGTGTCACAGCGTCACAGTGGAGGTCTTAGTGACTGTCCCAGTGTAGATGTATAAAGTTTGTAGATTTAAAGCACTTTGTACACAGATTTAAAATTAAAATAGTAAGACAAGACAATGTTAGTAAAATAAAATGGAGTAATGTCTATAGTAAAGGTGTGCGTATATAGCTTGTTTATTGAAGCCTTAGTGAGGTCCCAGCACAGGTCCCAGCGACCGATCCAGTGACTGTCCCAGTGTCCCAGTGTCACAGCGTCACAGTGTCACGGTGGAGGTCCCAGTGACTGTCCCAGTGTAGATGTATAGAGTTTGTAGATTTGAAACACTTTTGCACTCAGATTTAAAATAAGATAAAATAGTAAAACCAGACAAAGTTAGTAAAATAAAATAAAATATAATAAAATGGAGTAACGTCTATAGTAAAGGTGTGCGTATATAGCTTGTTTGATGAAGTTTTTAGTGAGGTCCCAGCACAAGTCCCAGCGACTGTCCCAGTGACTGTCCCAGTGACTGTCCCAGTGACTGTCCCAGTGACTGTTCCAGTGTCACAGTATCACAGCGTCACAGTGTCACGGTGGAGGTCCCAGTGACTGTCCCAGTGTAGATGTATAGAGTTTGTAGATTTAAAACACTTTTGCACACAGATTTTTAAAATAAAATATTAAGACAAGACAAAATTAGTAAAATATAATAGAGTAGCACAAAGTAGATTTTGAGTCAGTTATGCTGTACAGTAATCCATCATTGGAGAAGGTGTGCATATATACGCCGGCTGCCGATGATGCTGATGGTGGAGTGGCGTCTTGTTCCAGGAGCAGTAATTGTCTGTCATGTAATTACCCCACGCGGGGGGTACTTACCACACTTAGTACTTTTCACAAAGGTACCTGTATTGCTGCGATTGATGTTGATGTTGCTCGTTCAGGTTTTCAGAGTCTATAGCCCCTGTTGCGCGTAGATAGGGGTTCAGAGCCAGTGCTCTGAACCAATCCAATTAGAGGGCACTGTGATCCAGGTACCTATTTGAAGGTATGTCCCTGCTCATGAACGAGAACCGGCTGTTATTTCACTTCACTTTGTAAATTTAATTATGTTATTAACACACAGCCCTTAGGTAAACTACACTTGTGTTGTTGCTTGAGTGGAGGGACGCGAGTGACACCTGATATGAAATCAATGTCCCTCAGCGTCACTTGCTGCTTGCTTGTTTCTTCTTCTATTGTTGACCCGTTGTGTTGCACGATATGTTCCAATTGCTTAGTCACTTATACTTTTTCACTTTACGCGGTATGGTGTGGCGCGGCCGCCCGCCGCGGCGGCCCGCACTCGACTGACGGAGATTGCTCAGTGAAGTCGTGAGGTCCCAGCACCAGTCCCAGTGACGGTCCCAGTGACAGTCCCAGCGTCACAGTGTCACAGTGTCACAGTGTCACAGTGGAGGTCCCAGTGACTGTCACAGTGTCCCAGTGTCACAGCGTCCCAGTGTCCCAGTGTCACAGTGTCACAGCGTCACAGTGGAGGTCCCAGTGACTGTCCCAGTGACAGTCACAGCGTCACAGTGTCCCAGTGTCACAGTGTACCAGTGACGGTCCCACGATGTTGCAGACACTTGTTGCCGGTGCTTGGGAGCTTGTGGACGCGTGCGCTCTCCACGAGCTCCTGATGGTGACTGGTTAGGTTAGGTTAGGTTAGGTTAGGTTAGGTTAGGTTAGGTTAGGTTAGGTTAGGTTAGGTTAGGTTAGGTTAGGTTAGGTTAGGTTAGGTTAGGTTAGGTTAGGTTAGGTTAGGTTAGGTTAGGTTAGGTTAGGTTAGGTTAGGTTAGGTTAGGTTAGGTTAGGTTAGGTTAGGTTAGGTTAGGTTAGGTTAGGTTAGGTTAGGTTAGGTTAGGTTAGGTTAGGTTAGGTTAGGTTAGGTTAGGTTAGGTTAGGTTAGGTTAGGTTAGGTTAGGTTAGGTTAGGTTAGGTTAGGTTAGGTTAGGTTAGGTTAGGTTAGGTTAGGTTAGGTTAGGTTAGGTTAGGTTAGGTTAGGTTAGGTTAGGTTAGGTTAGGTTAGGTTAGGTTAGGTTAGGTTAGGTTAGGTTAGGTTAGGTTAGGTTAGGTTAGGTTAGGTTAGGTTAGGTTAGGTTAGGTTAGGTTAGGTTAGGTTAGGTTAGGTTAGGTTAGGTTAGGTTAGGTTAGGTTAGGTTAGGTTAGGTTAGGTTAGGTTAGGTTAGGTTAGGTTAGGTTAGGTTAGGTTAGGTTAGGTTAGGTTAGGTTAGGTTAGGTTAGGTTAGGTTAGGTTAGGTTAGGTTAGGTTAGGTTAGGTTAGGTTAGGTTAGGTTAGGTTAGGTTAGGTTAGGTTAGGTTAGGTTAGGTTAGGTTAGGTTAGGTTAGGTTAGGTTAGGTTAGGTTAGGTTAGGTTAGGTTAGGTTAGGTTAGGTTAGGTTAGGTTAGGTTAGGTTAGGTTAGGTTAGGTTAGGTTAGGTTAGGTTAGGTTAGGTTAGGTTAGGTTAGGTTAGGTTAGGTTAGGTTAGGTTAGGTTAGGTTAGGTTAGGTTAGGTTAGGTTAGGTTAGGTTAGGTTAGGTTAGGTTAGGTTAGGTTAGGTTAGGTTAGGTTAGGTTAGGTTAGGTTAGGTTAGGTTAGGTTAGGTTAGGTTAGGTTAGGTTAGGTTAGGTTAGGTTAGGTTAGGTTAGGTTAGGTTAGGTTAGGTTAGGTTAGGTTAGGTTAGGTTAGGTTAGGTTAGGTTAGGTTTTTTTTTTTTTTTTTTTTTTTTTTTTTTTGAGGAGGGGAATAGGAAAACAGAGGGGCTAATGGTATACTCACGCTCTGTTTTCCTGGGTTAAGGATGGGATGTTGGGGAGGAAATGAGGGAGTAGGATGAGGGGGGAAGTTTGGGGCGGGGAAGGGTAGGGGTAAAGATATTGAGGGTGAAGTGGGGTGAGAAATGAGGTAGGGTAGGTGGAAGGAGAGAAGTTTTGGGGTGTTTTTAGAAGAGGGGTGTAAGTCGGTGGTGGCTAGTTGTAGGAGAAGAGTGGAACCTATCATAACCCAATTACCACCGAACGCACCTCCGCTCCGTCCCGACCCATCATACCCGAGTGAGGCTCTTTTCTCTTTGTAAGAGGAAGAGTCCCAGTCATGCATGAAGAGTCGGAGCAGAGTTCGAAGTGCATTCAGTGGTATCAGTCAGTTATAGTCAGTCGTATTCATTAGTGTGTCGAAGTGGGTGAGTTTAGTTTTAGTTGAGTTGGTTTGTTGGGGTTTAGAGTCAGTCAACGTCAGGGTCATAGTAAGTGGTAGTTGGAGTGGGTAAGTCAGTCAGGTGAGTCGGTTTGTTGGGGTTCGAGTCAGTGAATGTCAAGGTCATAGTAAATAGTACGTATTCAAGGTGGTGCGGGTGTTGTGCATATATAGTTGTGTCGATTTGTTAAATAAGTTGATGACAAGGGGGGGGGGGGTTGTGATTTTATAGATTATAAGTATGTAGTTTGTTTGTCAAAGTGGGTCAAATAAGGGTGAGTTTGATTAGGGATAATGTAGAAGTGAAAAGATTGCAGATATGTATGATTGTGTGTTTAAAATGTAGAGAAAATCAAGAGTATGTAAGAAGTAAGTAAGTTGCTTGTCGAGAGTGAAATATTAGGTGGGGTTTTGGCAATTAGTTTAAAGGTGGGGGAGTTTTGTAAGATTAGTAAGTGGAGAGGGATGTGAAATAAGTTTTTCAGTAGGGTGAAATAAGTTTTTCAGGTTAATTGTTTTCGTTTTTAAACTTTGCAAATACATTGGCATTAATCTTTAAACTAACAATGAGACATACAAAAGAAATAATGTAAAGTATATATGTGTTTTTTTTTTTTTTTTTTTTTTTTTTTTTTTTTTTTTTTTTTTTTTTTTTTTTTTTGTAGACCAGTTATAATATTTTTTTTTTTTTTTTTTTTTTTTTTTTTTTTTTTTTTTTTTTTTTTTTTTTTTTTTTTTTTTTTTTTTTTTTTTTTTTTTTTTTTAGTACAATATAGTTATACATATTATACAGTTATAGAGAGCACAATACAATGTTATAGAGAGCACATATTATATTACGGACACAGCTCTGGCTTAAGCCTAGCGCATTATAATACATGAGATCCTGGAGCAGGGCTGGTGTAAATCGTGCTATATCGACAGTTGTGGCCCCTTATTTCAGTTCAGCCAGGTCGAGTGTTGTGGGAGTCATTTATATGTAATTAAGGTTTGATGAGGTTGTGGTCATGTACAAGGTGTACGAGGTAAGGGTGGGGTTCCAGTGTTTGCTCCTGTGTTGAGTTTCAAGAATAGTTATTGCCTGAACAGATTTGAAATTTTAATAAGAGTTGGTGATGGGGGAGTGTACCTAATTTTGGTTTATAGTAGCGAAGGTTAAGTGCCGTTGAAGTCTTTTAAGGTTTTGACTATGTGCGATATGAAGTTATGGTGTGAGTCAAGTGTTTGCTCGTGAGTGAGAAGTTGAGTGAGAGAAAATGGGTCTACTTTTAAATAGTCACATAGAGTGGTGTGTTGGAAGCGCTCAGTGGCATAGCGCGGGCATTCCTCAAGAAGGTGTGTCCAGCTCTGTGTCTTGTTTTGGTCGCACGGGCACTTGTCTGTGTCCACTATCTTGAAACGGAACAGGTACTCTTTGTGGTACCCGTGATTTGTTAGGTATTGAGTGATTGGGAAATTAGGTTTGGCTGAGTTGAGGTATAGTTTGAGGTCAGTAAAGTTTGTGAGGAGAGTTTTGGTGTATATACATTTGTGATGGTCATCGTACAAGGACTCAGATTCTTTGTAATTATTTATTTTATTTTGGGCTTTCACTAAGGATATTGGGATTTCAAAGAAATCGGGCGTGCGGTGTAGATTGGCGGCGGATTTTGCGGTGATGTCGGCAAATTCATTACCGACAAGGCCTGAATGAGCTTTAATCCATGCGAAATTTATGGTTAGGTTGGTAGTGCGTGCTTGGCGCAGAGTATCGTGTATACGGACAGTGAGTTTGTTTGTGCTAGTGGGATTCTGGAGTTCTTTTAGGCATGATTCTGAATCTGACAGGATTGTTGTCTCTGGTAGTTTGTATTTGACAGCATATTGGGCGGCCTTTTCTAACGCAAGCATTTCTGCCTGGAAAACGGAGCAGCAGTCGTGAAGTTTTAGCTTCACGACCGCACTCCGCTCCCCCGCACTCCGCTCCCCAGCAGGATTGATTATTATGACCGAAGCACCTACCGTGTCGTCGTGTTTGCTCCCATCCGTATATATTTGCCAGCTGGTGTCGGCAATTAATTGGATGAGGTCTTCTGCAGAGTGTACTTTTTGAAACTCGATGCTTATCCTTTCGGATGGGTGTGGCAATTCGGACGGAGGGCAAGGTGACTCGATCGGGACATCTCCTGGTAAAAACGAGGAGACGCCCAGGAGCTTGGATTTTTCAAGTTCATTTACTGAGGTGATTTTGGCAGTGATAGGGGTGAGTTCAGCTAGAGAGATTGCTGCCACTGTGCTGACCGTTCTGAATCCTTGGATGATCTTTATTCCGAACAGTCTCTGCATGGACAGCAATTTCTTTCTGACACATTGGTATTTGAGCGCAGAGGACCATATGGGAGCACCGTAGGTGACTATGGGCTCTATGACATGTTCGTATATTGTTTTGATGTTCTGAGGGTGGACTCCCCAAGTGGGGCGAATAAATAGGCTAATGCGGTTGTATAGTTTTTTGACTTTGTCAATTATGTATTCTGTGTGTTTGATAAAGCGTAGTTTGTCATCTATGATTATGCCTAGGTATTTAATTTGTTTGGTGAATGTGAGTAGCTGATTGTTGATATACAATTTGGATTTGAGGGCACGAGGGGTAAATGAGATGACTTGGGTTTTTTCTGGGCCGAATTCCAGTTTGACGCCTTTCCCCCAGTTGATAATCTGATCGAGGGCTTGATTTGTGATGCTCTGAATAGTACCTACATCCTTGGCGTGCGCGATTAAAAATACATCATCAGCATATGCCTGTATGTGCACTCCAGGTGGCACAGGCATTACCAGGAGTTGGTCAATGATCAGATTCCATAGTGTTGGTCCTGTGACCGAACCCTGAATGCACCCTCGAGACATTGTTTTGTGAACTTTGACATCCGCGAATTGTATGACCACCTCTCGGTCTTTTATGTAGTTAAGCAGAAGGTCATAGAGGTCCTTTGGGCAGTCGGTGTCTCTTAGCCTCTGGAATATTGCCGGCCACCATGCTCGATCAAATGCGGCTTTTATGTCTAAGGAGACACCGATTACCTGTTCCCCGTTAGATCTGGCTTGTTTAATTATGTTCAGAGCAGTGTTAATTGCTATTATTGTGGATTTTTGACGTTTGAATCCAAACTGGGTGGCAGGGTTGTTGTTAGTTTTGTCAAGATGATGTATGAGTCTGTCATTGATGAGCCTTTCTAGGGTTTTGGCAAAGACATTGATTAGGCCAATGGGTCTGAAGTTTGTTAAGGAGTCATAGTTGGTTTTACCAGGTTTAGGGATAATTTTGGCCATGGCGGTCTTCCATGCTTTAGGTATTGATTTGAGTCTAAGACATGAGTTCATGATGCCAAGTATTTCATCAGGGAACCATTTGGTTACATTTAAGCAAATATCTGAAGTGAGGTGGTCAAGTCCGGGAGCCCTTTTGTGATTCATGTTTTTAATAGCTTCAATAATTTCCTCTAATTCAAATGGGGGCTCGCGTCGGTTGTTGGGGCAATGTGGCATGTCCAGTCTGTATTTTTGTTGCTCGGTGGTGGAATCAGGGGTGTCATCAGGGTAAAAATTGTTAAGGAGGGCTAAGGCAGTTTCAGTGGAATCACTAGTGTGAGTTCCGTCTGGTAGTTTTAGTGTGGAGGGGGCTTGGGTGATTGGTCGGCTCTTAATGATCCTGTTCGTGACAGACCAGACATCCTCTTTCTTTTGTCGGCCGCAAAATTCACGAAAATGTTCCGTGGATGCCGTGCAAAAGGCATCTGAGTATTGACGTCTGAGTCTGTCACGTTCAATCACGAGTTCATCGAGGGGCTGTCGCCTGCGCGCTGCTCGGCAGAGCATATGATGTTGGTTGATGAGGTTAGGTTAGGTTAGGTTAGGTTAGGTTAGGTTAGGTTAGGTTAGGTTAGGTTAGGTTAGGTTAGGTTAGGTTAGGTTAGGTTAGGTTAGGTTAGGTTAGGTTAGGTTAGGTTAGGTTAGGTTAGGTTAGGTTAGGTTAGGTTAGGTTAGGTTAGGTTAGGTTAGGTTAGGTTAGGTTAGGTTAGGTTAGGTTAGGTTAGGTTAGGTTAGGTTAGGTTAGGTTAGGTTAGGTTAGGTTAGGTTAGGTTAGGTTAGGTTAGG
>OX387380.1:45386611-45389111 GCA_947563715.1 Lycia hirtaria
GCTTATCCTTTCGGATGGGTGTGGCAATTCGGACGGAGGGCAAGGTGACTCGATCGGGACATCTCCTGGTAAAAACGAGGAGACGCCCAGGAGCTTGGATTTTTCAAGTTCATTTACTGAGGTGATTTTGGCAGTGATAGGGGTGAGTTCAGCTAGAGAGATTGCTGCCACTGTGCTGACCGTTCTGAATCCTTGGATGATCTTTATTCCGAACAGTCTCTGCATGGACAGCAATTTCTTTCTGACACATTGGTATTTGAGCGCAGAGGACCATATGGGAGCACCGTAGGTGACTATGGGCTCTATGACATGTTCGTATATTGTTTTGATGTTCTGAGGGTGGACTCCCCAAGTGGGGCGAATAAATAGGCTAATGCGGTTGTATAGTTTTTTGACTTTGTCAATTATGTATTCTGTGTGTTTGATAAAGCGTAGTTTGTCATCTATGATTATGCCTAGGTATTTAATTTGTTTGGTGAATGTGAGTAGCTGATTGTTGATATACAATTTGGATTTGAGGGCACGAGGGGTAAATGAGATGACTTGGGTTTTTTCTGGGCCGAATTCCAGTTTGACGCCTTTCCCCCAGTTGATAATCTGATCGAGGGCTTGATTTGTGATGCTCTGAATAGTACCTACATCCTTGGCGTGCGCGATTAAAAATACATCATCAGCATATGCCTGTATGTGCACTCCAGGTGGCACAGGCATTACCAGGAGTTGGTCAATGATCAGATTCCATATACGGTTAGGTTAGGTTAGGTTAGGTTAGGTTAGGTTAGGTTAGGTTAGGTTAGGTTAGGTTAGGTTAGGTTAGGTTAGGTTAGGTTAGGTTAGGTTAGGTTAGGTTAGGTTAGGTTAGGTTAGGTTAGGTTAGGTTAGGTTAGGTTAGGTTAGGTTAGGTTAGGTTAGGTTAGGTTAGGTTAGGTTAGGTTAGGTTAGGTTAGGTTAGGTTAGGTTAGGTTAGGTTAGGTTAGGTTAGGTTAGGTTAGGTTAGGTTAGGTTAGGTTAGGTTAGGTTAGGTTAGGTTAGGTTAGGTTAGGTTAGGTTAGGTTAGGTTAGGTTAGGTTAGGTTAGGTTAGGTTAGGTTAGGTTAGGTTAGGTTAGGTTAGGTTAGGTTAGGTTAGGTTAGGTTAGGTTAGGTTAGGTTAGGTTAGGTTAGGTTAGGTTAGGTTAGGTTAGGTTAGGTTAGGTTAGGTTAGGTTAGGTTAGGTTAGGTTAGGTTAGGTTAGGTTAGGTTAGGTTAGGTTAGGTTAGGTTAGGTTAGGTTAGGTTAGGTTAGGTTAGGTTAGGTTAGGTTAGGTTAGGTTAGGTTAGGTTAGGTTAGGTTAGGTTAGGTTAGGTTAGGTTAGGTTAGGTTAGGTTAGGTTAGGTTAGGTTAGGTTAGGTTAGGTTAGGTTAGGTTAGGTTAGGTTAGGTTAGGTTAGGTTAGGTTAGGTTAGGTTAGGTTAGGTTAGGTTAGGTTAGGTTAGGTTAGGTTAGGTTAGGTTAGGTTAGGTTAGGTTAGGTTAGGTTAGGTTAGGTTAGGTTAGGTTAGGTTAGGTTAGGTTAGGTTAGGTTAGGTTAGGTTAGGTTAGGTTAGGTTAGGTTAGGTTAGGTTAGGTTAGGTTAGGTTAGGTTAGGTTAGGTTAGGTTAGGTTAGGTTAGGTTAGGTTAGGTTAGGTTAGGTTAGGTTAGGTTAGGTTAGGTTAGGTTAGGTTAGGTTAGGTTAGGTTAGGTTAGGTTAGGTTAGGTTAGGTTAGGTTAGGTTAGGTTAGGTTAGGTTAGGTTAGGTTAGGTTAGGTTAGGTTAGGTTAGGTTAGGTTAGGTTAGGTTAGGTTAGGTTAGGTTAGGTTAGGTTAGGTTAGGTTAGGTTAGGTTAGGTTAGGTTAGGTTAGGTTAGGTTAGGTTAGGTTAGGTTAGGTTAGGTTAGGTTAGGTTAGGTTAGGTTAGGTTAGGTTAGGTTAGGTTAGGTTAGGTTAGGTTAGGTTAGGTTAGGTTAGGTTAGGTTAGGTTAGGTTAGGTTAGGTTAGGTTAGGTTAGGTTAGGTTAGGTTAGGTTAGGTTAGGTTAGGTTAGGTTAGGTTAGGTTAGGTTAGGTTAGGTTAGGTTAGGTTAGGTTAGGTTAGGTTAGGTTAGGTTAGGTTAGGTTAGGTTAGGTTAGGTTAGGTTAGGTTAGGTTAGGTTAGGTTAGGTTAGGTTAGGTTAGGTTAGGTTAGGTTAGGTTAGGTTAGGTTAGGTTAGGTTAGGTTAGGTTAGGTTAGGTTAGGTTAGGTTAGGTTAGGTTAGGTTAGGTTAGGTTAGGTTAGGTTAGGTTAGGTTAGGTTAGGTTAGGTTAGGTTAGGTTAGGTTAGGTTAGGTTAGGTTAGGTTAGGTTAGGTTAGGTTAGGTTAGGTTAGGTTAGGTTAGGTTAGGTTAGGTTAGGTTAGGTTAGGTTAGGTTAGGTTAGGTTAGGTTAGGTTAGGTTAGGTTAGGTTAGGTTAGGTTAGGTTAGGTTAGGTTAGGTTAGGTTAGGTTAGGTT
>OX387380.1:45394111-45411611 GCA_947563715.1 Lycia hirtaria
TGTGTGTGGGTTCCTGGCCTTTTTCGTATATAGCACATCTATTACCTGTTCCATATCTTCGAGTCCTTGCAGCAGTGACTTGTTTTGCCTTTTGAGCGCATCCTCTACGTCGTGGTAGGAGTTACGAGACAGAGTGTCTTGCAGGACGTCTTTTAAAACTATAAGGGGGTACTTATTGTATATTTCCTCAACCTCAAGTTTCTCCGCCCTTTCTAGCTTCTCCAGGACTCTGTCTTTTGCTTTTTCGCTTCTACAGCTTACTATTACTTTCCGATTTTTCGCCTTTCTAATCCGGTCCACCTGTATCCCTTTCTCAGTGGCGTTCACCTCCTTTCGGATTTCCTTCAAGATCTCATCCCCAGTATCTGTGCTGTTCTTGGAGGTTACCACGAGAGAATGGTAAACGGGTTAGGTTAGGTTAGGTTAGGTTAGGTTAGGTTAGGTTAGGTTAGGTTAGGTTAGGTTAGGTTAGGTTAGGTTAGGTTAGGTTAGGTTAGGTTAGGTTAGGTTAGGTTAGGTTAGGTTAGGTTAGGTTAGGTTAGGTTAGGTTAGGTTAGGTTAGGTTAGGTTAGGTTAGGTTAGGTTAGGTTAGGTTAGGTTAGGTTAGGTTAGGTTAGGTTAGGTTAGGTTAGGTTAGGTTAGGTTAGGTTAGGTTAGGTTAGGTTAGGTTAGGTTAGGTTAGGTTAGGTTAGGTTAGGTTAGGTTAGGTTAGGTTAGGTTAGGTTAGGTTAGGTTAGGTTAGGTTAGGTTAGGTTAGGTTAGGTTAGGTTAGGTTAGGTTTTTTTTTTTTTTTTTTTTTTTTTTTTTTTTTTTTTTTCCCTACCTGTCCGGGTTCATAGACCCGGCCCGCGAGCTAATTTTTCCTTAACATAGTCAGGGATATGAGGGGCTAGGTCATTCTTTATTGTACATTTCTTTATTTTATTCTTAAAGTTACTTTATAATTGTTACAGTATAAACACTGAGCTTCAACGGTCCGAACACCGTGATGTTCGGTTCGCTGGAGTCAGTCCACTTTACTTATTCTATCCAGGTTACATTTTTATGTAGTATACTATGGCTTATTCTATTGTACATTTATTTAGTTTTTATTACATTTTGTTTCTTTTTATCTTACTACATTTCTATTACTACAGCTAGACTCTATTTGTTATCTTATTATTTTACATCTTGGTGAATAGCAGCTTAGTGCTATTTCCTATATCTTATCTAACATTACATTTAATTACTGTTACTATATCTAAGTACATTTTATTTTCTTCGTATTGCTACTTTTGTTAATGTTATACATCTTACTATACATTTATCTATGGTTGGTGGGCATAATTCAATATGTCGTCAACAATAGTTTTATTTATCCTTATTTCTTATATTTAATTCTTTAACAATGTATTTACAATATTTTAGAAACATGTTACGCACTTTTTTGTTCATTATTATTTCTGGAAGTCTTTCTATAGTAACTTGTGTTTCTATTTCCTGCTCAATTTCAAATCTCTGTTTTGCAAAGACTGGACAGTTAATGAGTGCATGCGTGACGGTTTCCTCTACTCCAGGCTCACAAATGCATGCAGAACTCTCGCGTAACTTAAACCTATGAAGGTACGCTGAAAATCCTCCATGCCCGGTCAGAGCCTGAGTTATTTCATTAGTCAATTCGATTTCTTTAACTACTTTAAAAGCTGTCCTAACGTCCGGCAGAAATACCTTTGTGACGGCGGCAGTGTTCCCAATAGCGTATCGTTGACTCCACTTCTCTATAGTGCTCATTCTAATTTGCCGTTTGGCAAATGATATCGGGTATCTATCATAGTGTGGTTTCATTTTTGCGTTTTGGGCTGCGTCCTTTGCAAGTTCGTCCGCTCTCTCGTTCCCCTCGAGTCCCGCATGTGCTTTGACCCAAAAGAGCTCTACATTCTTGCACTGCTCGTGGCATTCGTCCAGGTTTTTCCGCGTTTGGACTGCGAGGGGATGGAGACAGCGGACATTGACTATTGATTCTAGTGACGATCTAGAGTCGGATAAAATGCCGAAATCGACCTCTTTACTTCTGAGCGCCTCTTCCGTAGCCTTACATATTGCAAGTAATTCCGCCTGGTAGACCGTGCAGTAGGACGGCAGCTTTAATTTCCGGTTTTTAGTCTCGGCAGCATTGCTCCATAGAGACAATGCCGCTCCGACATTTCCATCCATTTTACTACCGTCCGTGTATATTAGTACTGCTTGTGTGGCGTGAGTGTTCACTTGCAGTCGGTCTTCCAGGCGTATGAATTGCTGCTCTTTATGGTTTGCTGGGTGAGGCGTTTCAGAGAATGCCACTCTACGTTCAATCTCTCTATCTCCCAATCCAGGCAGTGGTTCCCCCCTCTTGGCTCTGTATAGGGCAGCTGCTTCCTGGATCCGCAGGTCAAGGGGGAGAACCCCAGCCAGGACTAGACCGGAGTTTAGAGAGACTGTACGATAGGCCTTAGTCATCTTTTGGGCAAAGCCTCTTTGGATGGCATTTAGTCTTTTCTGTATACCGATTTTTTCCGTCGCAGGGGCCCAGACGCTTGCTGCGTACGTAACTATTGGTTCAACCACCGCCGTGTAAATCATTCGGATAATCTCGGGATGCAGCCCCCAACTAATCCTTGCGGCTCTGGACAGTTGCTTGTAAAGGTTTGCCGCTTTGGTACAGATGTATCCTGCGTGCGTGTTAAACGTCAGCTTACTGTCAATCCAGAGCCCAAGAACCTTTATTTCGTTCGACATGGCAATGTCTACCCCGCCCATGCTCAGTAGTGGTGTATCGTACCGCAATTTTCGTGTCATAACCATTGCGTTGGTTTTGTGCGGAGCGAATTTTAATTTATTACGTATACCCCACTCATGAACATAGGCGAGGGCGGCATTGGCATGTTGCTGCACTTCGAGCGCCCCATCTCCGTCAAACACTAAGACGACGTCGTCAGCAAAGGCCTGGCAATACACACCTTTTTGCTGGAGGTCGTGCAACAGGGGGTCAAGAAGGAGATTCCATAGAATCGGTCCTCCTATTGACCCCTGTACACAGCCTTTGGTGGTAGCCAGTTCGACCTCCTCTTCTGCGTACTTGACGACGACACTTCTGCCCTCCAGGTAGCTGTCAATTGCTCGCCTAAGATTGATGGGGACCTTCTCCTCTGCCAGTCTCACCCGTATGGCCGGCCACCACGCACTGTCGAAGGCTCCCTCTATGTCCAACGATACAACGGTTACTAGCTTTTTGTCCGCTATTTTTCCTCTTATATGCTTCGTTAGGTCATAGAGAGAGTCCTCTGTGCTGCGCTGCGGCATGAAGCCATACTGGCGAGCGTTAATTTTGGGAACTATATGCCATTTTATGCGAGCAATTAACAGCTTTTCCAGTATCTTTCCCAGCACTGGCAATAATCCAATAGGCCTATAAGATTTGGGTTCTGTATAACTTTCCTTCCCCGGCTTCCTCAGTATTACTACCGTTGCTCTTTTCCACGGGGAAGGGAAGTGTCCAAGTTCTAGGCATTTATTGGCCAGGGCTAGGAAAGTTTCCGGGGCCCGGTATATGGCTTTAGCACAGATATCCGCTGTTAGGCCGTCGGAGCCTGGGGCTTTTTTCGGGTTGAAACTTTGTACACAATGTTTGAGCTCTGCATGCGTAAATGGGGGGTCATAGGCCTCATTATGGCTCCTTACATTTACTGCGTTAGCTTCCTCCCTTATACGCTCGTGCTCAGGGGTGTCATCATTCTCCCGATCTTCCTGATAAAAGGTATCTGCAAGGAGCTTTGCCGATTCTTTTGCGCTGAGTGTTTTCCCGTTTATCCTGAGTGGTATATCTTCATGGCGTTTCGTTGTCCTGCCTATGACTCTATAAATACCTTCCCAGACCGTTTCTCTACTCTGCTTCTGACAAAACTCCTTCCAACTGTTTATTTGCGCCGCTCTGGCTGCTCTCTCATACTCTTGCTTGGCTGCCAGGTACTCTTCGACAACCTTCGCTCTACGATCCGGCGCTGCACAGCGAACTCTACGTCTCTTGGTAGAGGTCTCCTTTTTGAGCTTGACGAGCTCTTCTGACCACCATGGCAATTTTATGTTGTTTTTTGTATTAATCTTGGGTATATTATTTTCCGAAACTTTTTTAACTGTATTTATATATGTTTGTATTATGTTTTCCAAATCTTGTTTTGTTTTAACTTTTTCTATCTCTACTTTTGTTATATTATTTTCTTCTATTAATTTTTCTATTTCGCTGTTAAATTGTCCCCAATTGGCCTTTTTTGAATTGTAGATCCTCGTGGTTCTACTTGTTACTTGTCCTTTTGCTCTATCTAGTTTTATCTTAAAGGTAATCGCATTGTGGTCGGAACTCGTCATGCCCTCTACTATCCTCCAGTCCTCTACCAGATTTAGCAGGCTCGCTGAGCATGCCGTGATATCAACGTGGCTACTATAGACTCTTCCCCCTCGTACAGTAAAGAACGTTGGAAGCGTGCTGTCGTTGAGTACCTGTAGGCCCATATCGTCAAGAGTTCCCGCCACATCCTCTCCCCTTTGGTTGACGTCCGGACTGCCCCACCATACGTTCTTAGCGTTCGCATCTCCCCCTATGATCATATTGTTGTCCCAGTTTCGGGCTATCTTATTTAGCTGGTATAAATATTGATCGATTGGGTGTGGGTCAGGCTCAAAGTAAAAGGAGACTGCGAGAATCTTCCATGCACAAGTTTGGATCTCTATCACGACGATGTTTGGTGTAGTGAGATCTGGGTGTTGTATCACTCGTAAGCTTTCGTCAAACACGATTATAGCTGCTTTAACAGGCCCGTCTCCTGGTTTTGTGCTTTGGAAGACTCTCGCGCCCCTGTAGTCTTTAACCCTTCCCACTGCTCCTATGTATGGCTCTTGGAGGAGAGCTATGGAAATTTTATTTCTGTCCGCTTCTATCAGAAGCTCGTTTGTTGCGAGCTCCATTCTGGCTAGATTCGCTTGGACTACTGTGTAGGGCCTGTCCTTATTTCTATCTTGGGGTGCTCTGGGTACCACCTTAGCAGTACGCCACCGATGTTCTTGCCAGCGCGTCCCATCGTCTTCTGACTGGGCATTCTGTGCTGAAGGCGTTATGGTCTGCCCTGTCTTGTTTAGTACTTTGGCAGTTGCAACAAATCGGTGGCGTTCCTGCCAGCCAATCCGCACACTCACTCCTCATATGTGGGCCTGCGCAGTGACTACACTTTGGCAACGTCTCTTTACAGAGCCGCTTGCCATGTCCATAACCGAGGCAAGTAGAGCATTGTACGAGTGGCGATTGATCCGCCACTCGCACGCGCTGTAAATCAATATGAATTGCCTCGGCTCGGGTAAATCGCTGCCACAGCGCCGGTGAGACCCTAATGACGACACTGCAAGTGTGCGGATTCCTTGCTCGCTTTTTGTACGCAATGGTGATTCTATTGTCTTCCTCATTAATACCGAAGAAGAGAGCTTTATTCTGGTTTCTGATTGCCGCGATTATCTCTTCCTCGGTATTATGCTGAAGTACATCCTTGAGTACCACCAACGGGTCCTTATTTTGCACCTCCTCTACATTTAACTCTTCCGCTTCCTTCAATTTTTCCTTGATTCTTTCTCTGTCTTCTGCAGTCCTACATCCTAGAATGACTTTCCTGTCTTTCGCTTTTCGAATCCGGTCGACCTGCACCCCTCCTTCCTTCGCGTTGACCACCGTACGGATTCGGTTTAAGATCTGATCTCCCGTTTCCGTACCTTCTTTGGTGGTTACTAGAAGGGAGTGAAGCGCCGTGTGTTCCGGAGACTTTCTGTGCGGAGGGGGTGTGGCTACGGCACTTGCATACGTCCTTTGCTCAGCTTGGTCTTTTAAGGCACACACTCCTTTCTCTGTTTCCTCTGTAATCTGCCTTATCTTTATCACTTCATTCTTTATTTTCTCGAGATCATTTCTGTCCTTTTCTACTTCTTGTGAATTTTTATTTACTTCTTCTACCATCCTCTGCATTTGCTCGTTGTGCTGTGTAATCAATTGCATGTGTCTCTGGATGGTTTTCTCGAGTGCCTGGCTTTCTTTACTTGTTTCTTTCGATGACGATATTGATACTTCTTGTCTTATTCCAGGGGTAGGGAGTCTAGACGTCGTCGCGGGCTGGGATTCCATTATTATTTGATACATTCGCTCCAGTGCCTCTGTCACGGAATTTCTAATTTCTCTTTTGAGATTCCCCGACTGGTTCAAACCAGCCTTGGCCTTTAGTAAAAGTGATCTAGCCTCGGAAAAAACACTTTTTGGGGCCTCCGTTTTGTTTGGGCTCAATGGAGTGTCCAACGTTTTACGTATCGCTCCAGTTGGTTTGGCTATTGTTGGAGCTGCCGTCTTTTTCGGTTGGTCTGGAGGCGTGATGCTAAAGAAGGGTTCCTCACTCTTTGGCTCCCGGTGACTAATACTCTTCCTAACTTTTTGTGGAGGAGGCTGTATTTCTGGGTCGGTTCCTGCCGTTTGACTTTGGAGTGTGGAGTTCCCATCCTCCTTAGTAGACTTTGCGACTGGAGTTCTTTGTAGGGTGGACATCTTTGTAGGTCGTCAAATTATTGTCTTCCAAAAGGGAAGCAATAGTCAATTGTATAATAATATGTAAATAATTATTAAATTGTAAATATAATTTCTAGTTTATTTTAAGAGATAGGGATAAGGTATAGAGGTAACCGTCACGCACTTCTCTGCTATCGTCAGTATGTGAGACGTGTAAATGGCGTCTCACGTTGTCGATTTCACTTTTAAGCTCACGCGATGCGTGTTTTCTATGTCTGTTTTAAACTTTTTTACACCGAAAAGTGCCTTGTCTTGTTTGCTCTATGTCTGAGCTCCGTTAAATTCAGAAGTAAATTCTGTCAGGTTCAAACTCTTACAATCAACGGACTTCATAAATTTTTTGAAAATTTAAAATTTAAAATTTAAAATTTAAAATTTTTAGGATCCTATCCTGTAGTCGAGGTCTCGCCGAGCTCCCCAGTCCAAACCCGGATCTCGTGCGACCTCTGGCTCCCGAGATATCCTCGATCGAAGTTTTTCCAAGATGGCGTCCAACTGTCAAAATCAACTTTCAATCGAGTATATCTCGAGACCCACGAGTCGCAGAGCGGTGAAGTTTGGTATTTTCTGGCTCGGCGCGATCTCCCCTACCTCCTGTGTCGTTTTTGGCACTCAAAATTTTGATGACACCAAATGTCAAAATTTTAATTTCTTCGCGTAGATAAGGTCCCGCCGAGGTCCCTAGTCCAAACCCGGGCCTCGTACGACGCTCGGCTGCTGAGCTATACTCGATCAAAAATTTCCAAAATGGCGGTCGAACTGTCAAAACCGAGTTTTGATCGAGTATATCTCCGGTTCCTCCTGTCGTAGAGCAGTGGCGATTGGGTCCCACAGACTCGGCGCGACCTCCTCTACCCGAAAATGTTGTTTTCACGACCCGAAAATTTTTCGGCCGCGATTTCCAAAAAGTCAATTTTCCCTTTTAAAGGGTGGTCCGTAGTACCCCTGTGTCGAACTCCCAATCTCCCAGCCCCCACGGTTCCCGAGATATGACCGTCCAAAGATTTGTGCGATGACGTCACAAATGTCAAAATGTTCGCTTTAACGCGAATATCTCGGGTTCCAGGGGTCGTAGGAGAGCAGGACTTCGACTAGGGCACTTGGCTCGACTTAGGCTACACGTGTATATTGGTCTCAGCCGAAAAATTTCCGAGACGTTGAAAACGCGAAAAATCTATTTGGGCCTGTTCTTTAAGGTCCCCTATCACCTCCCACACAAGTCCGGCTTCTCTACGTGAAACGGTTCCTGAGATATCCGGGGTCAAAGTTTTGCGCACCTCAAACAAAATGGCCGTCGAGGGTCGAAATTCGCGTAACTTTGCCCCCAGAGATGTTAGAAGCCTACGATTTGGCTTTCTAGAGGTCCTAATAGTATTCTGAGACCAATGGTGATCTCAAAATAATTTAATTACTATTATTTTAGGATTTATGGCCAAAATTCAATAAAAAATAAATAACTCAGCAACCGCTTCAGCAAAAAATCCGTGAAAAATATGACAAATACAAACAAATAGAGGTCTACAAGTACACATACACAAAATAAAAATTTTTTACAATTTGGAGAAATTAAAAATCAAAAAGACAAAATTTTGCAAAATTAAAAATATCTCAGGAACCAGGACCGAAAAAATTTTGAAATTTGAAATTTGGGGAGAATAGGTGAGCGCGCAACAGAATTTAAAAGAAAAAATGGGGGTCCTGCCTAAAGTTCCTGAGTTATTCAATGTCGAATATACAAACTTTAACAATTTTTTATTCAAAAACGACTTAACTTAAAAATCCAAAAGTTGCTCGAGAGGTGTTGGCTTGTAGTCCCCCACGCGGCTGCAGAAGGTGGTGGTCCTGGCAGGTCTCCTTGTAGGACCTCGTGGCCACGTGGTTTTTGTTTTTCAGTGTATATCTCCGGATTCTCACACCGAAAAAATCGGGTAAGAGTTGGGGATTGTGCAGCTCCAAAATGCCCAACGGGAGGCACAATAAAAAATAGGGGTCGTAGCACTCGTTTGCACAGCGTTTCAATTTTTCACTTTTCACAACTTTGTAAAATAACCTCAAAAGAGGTTTTTTGACACTCCTACTTCGTCACTTCACTTATCGAGGTCGCACTGTAGATATTCAGGTAGGGCACTTATTTCCGCGTCGACTGACACCTGGATGTCAAAAATCGGTGCACTTTAGACCACTTTTACGATTTTTTGAAGCAGGAGCGCGTGTGAAAAGCTGCTGTTCGGGCAAGCAACGAGTCGCTACTGGGTTAGGTTAGGTTAGGTTAGGTTAGGTTAGGTTAGGTTAGGTTAGGTTAGGTTAGGTTAGGTTAGGTTAGGTTAGGTTAGGTTAGGTTAGGTTAGGTTAGGTTAGGTTAGGTTAGGTTAGGTTAGGTTAGGTTAGGTTAGGTTAGGTTAGGTTAGGTTAGGTTAGGTTAGGTTAGGTTAGGTTAGGTTAGGTTAGGTTAGGTTAGGTTAGGTTAGGTTAGGTTAGGTTAGGTTAGGTTAGGTTAGGTTAGGTTAGGTTAGGTTAGGTTAGGTTAGGTTAGGTTAGGTTAGGTTAGGTTAGGTTAGGTTAGGTTAGGTTAGGTTAGGTTAGGTTAGGTTAGGTTAGGTTAGGTTAGGTTAGGTTAGGTTAGGTTAGGTTAGGTTAGGTTAGGTTAGGTTAGGTTAGGTTAGGTTAGGTTAGGTTAGGTTAGGTTAGGTTAGGTTAGGTTAGGTTAGGTTAGGTTAGGTTAGGTTAGGTTAGGTTAGGTTAGGTTAGGTTAGGTTAGGTTAGGTTAGGTTAGGTTAGGTTAGGTTAGGTTAGGTTAGGTTAGGTTAGGTTAGGTTAGGTTAGGTTAGGTTAGGTTAGGTTAGGTTAGGTTAGGTTAGGTTAGGTTAGGTTAGGTTAGGTTAGGTTAGGTTAGGTTAGGTTAGGTTAGGTTAGGTTAGGTTAGGTTAGGTTAGGTTAGGTTAGGTTAGGTTAGGTTAGGTTAGGTTAGGTTAGGTTAGGTTAGGTTAGGTTAGGTTAGGTTAGGTTAGGTTAGGTTAGGTTAGGTTAGGTTAGGTTAGGTTAGGTTAGGTTAGGTTAGGTTAGGTTAGGTTAGGTTAGGTTAGGTTAGGTTAGGTTAGGTTAGGTTAGGTTAGGTTAGGTTAGGTTAGGTTAGGTTAGGTTAGGTTAGGTTAGGTTAGGTTAGGTTAGGTTAGGTTAGGTTAGGTTAGGTTAGGTTAGGTTAGGTTAGGTTAGGTTAGGTTAGGTTAGGTTAGGTTAGGTTAGGTTAGGTTAGGTTAGGTTAGGTTAGGTTAGGTTAGGTTAGGTTAGGTTAGGTTAGGTTAGGTTAGGTTAGGTTAGGTTAGGTTAGGTTAGGTTAGGTTAGGTTAGGTTAGGTTAGGTTAGGTTAGGTTAGGTTAGGTTAGGTTAGGTTAGGTTAGGTTAGGTTAGGTTAGGTTAGGTTAGGTTAGGTTAGGTTAGGTTAGGTTAGGTTAGGTTAGGTTAGGTTAGGTTAGGTTAGGTTAGGTTAGGTTAGGTTAGGTTAGGTTAGGTTAGGTTAGGTTAGGTTAGGTTAGGTTAGGTTAGGTTAGGTTAGGTTAGGTTAGGTTAGGTTAGGTTAGGTTAGGTTAGGTTAGGTTAGGTTAGGTTAGGTTAGGTTAGGTTAGGTTAGGTTAGGTTAGGTTAGGTTAGGTTAGGTTAGGTTAGGTTAGGTTAGGTTAGGTTAGGTTAGGTTAGGTTAGGTTAGGTTAGGTTAGGTTAGGTTAGGTTAGGTTAGGTTAGGTTAGGTTAGGTTAGGTTAGGTTAGGTTAGGTTAGGTTAGGTTAGGTTAGGTTAGGTTAGGTTAGGTTAGGTTAGGTTAGGTTAGGTTAGGTTAGGTTAGGTTAGGTTAGGTTAGGTTAGGTTAGGTTAGGTTAGGTTAGGTTAGGTTAGGTTAGGTTAGGTTAGGTTAGGTTAGGTTAGGTTAGGTTAGGTTAGGTTAGGTTAGGTTAGGTTAGGTTAGGTTAGGTTAGGTTAGGTTAGGTTAGGTTAGGTTAGGTTAGGTTAGGTTAGGTTAGGTTAGGTTAGGTTAGGTTAGGTTAGGTTAGGTTAGGTTAGGTTAGGTTAGGTTAGGTTAGGTTAGGTTAGGTTAGGTTAGGTTAGGTTAGGTTAGGTTAGGTTAGGTTAGGTTAGGTTAGGTTAGGTTAGGTTAGGTTAGGTTAGGTTAGGTTAGGTTAGGTTAGGTTAGGTTAGGTTAGGTTAGGTTAGGTTAGGTTAGGTTAGGTTAGGTTAGGTTAGGTTAGGTTAGGTTAGGTTAGGTTAGGTTAGGTTAGGTTAGGTTAGGTTAGGTTAGGTTAGGTTAGGTTAGGTTAGGTTAGGTTAGGTTAGGTTAGGTTAGGTTAGGTTAGGTTAGGTTAGGTTAGGTTAGGTTAGGTTAGGTTAGGTTAGGTTAGGTTAGGTTAGGTTAGGTTAGGTTAGGTTAGGTTAGGTTAGGTTAGGTTAGGTTAGGTTAGGTTAGGTTAGGTTAGGTTAGGTTAGGTTAGGTTAGGTTAGGTTAGGTTAGGTTAGGTTAGGTTAGGTTAGGTTAGGTTAGGTTAGGTTAGGTTAGGTTAGGTTAGGTTAGGTTAGGTTAGGTTAGGTTAGGTTAGGTTAGGTTAGGTTAGGTTAGGTTAGGTTAGGTTAGGTTAGGTTAGGTTAGGTTAGGTTAGGTTAGGTTAGGTTAGGTTAGGTTAGGTTAGGTTAGGTTAGGTTTTTTTTTTTTTTTTTTTTGAGGAGGGGAATAGGGAAACAGAGGGGCTAATGGTATACTCACGCTCTGTTTCCCTGGGATAAGGATGGGATGTTGGGGAGGAAACAAGGGAGGAGGATGAGGGGGGAAGTTTGGGGCGGGGAGGGGTAGGGGTAAAATATTGAGGGTAAAGTGGGGTGAAAAATGAGGTAGGGTAGGTGAAAGGAGAGTTGTTTGGGGTGTTTAAAAAGAGGGGTGTAAGTCGGTAGTGGTCAGTTTATAGGGGAAGAGTGGAACCTATCATAACCCAATTACCACTGAACGCACCTCCACTCCGCATCGACCCGCCATACCTGAGTGAGGCTCTTTCCTCTTTGTAAGAGGGAGAGTCCCAGTCACGCATGTAGAGTCGGAGCAGAGTTCGAAGTGCATTCAGTGGTATCAGTCAGTATAGTCAGTCGTATTCATTAGTGTGTTGAAGTGGGTGAGTCAGTTCAGTTGAGTTGGTTTGTTGAGGTTAGAGTCGGTCACTGTCAAGGTCATAGTAAGTGGTAGTGAGTTCAGTTGAGTCGGTTTGTTGAGGTTTAGAGTCAGTGAATGTCAAGGTCTTAGAAAGTAGTAAGGGTAGAGCGGGTGTTATGTATATGTAATTGTGTCGGTTTATTAGATAAGTTGGTGACTAGTGGGGGTGGGGGGTTATGATTTTACAGATAAAAAGTATGTAGTTTTGTTTGTCATGGTAGGTGGGGTGTGAAGTGGGTCAAGTAAGGGTGAGTTTGATTAGAGATACTGTAGAAGTGAAAAGATTGTGGATATGTATGATTGTGTGTTTAATTAATGTAGGGGAAATCAAGAGTATGTAATAAGTAAGTTGGTTGCTTGTCGAGGGTGAAATATTAGGTTGGGCTGTGGTAATTAGTTTAAAGGCGGGGGAGATTTGTTAGATTAGTAAGTGGAGAGGAATGTGAAATAAGTTTTTCAGTGGGGTAAAATAAGTTTTTCAATTTCGTTATTTTCATTTTTAAACAAATGAGAACTTTCGGTGTGTGGGCAGCAACAGCAACTTTCTTCTTACAGCAGCAGCCAGATTTCTCCTGAGTGAAGGTTCTAGTGAAGTGATGTGGGAACCTGGAAACAAAAGTTTGCGCCGCAGTTGTGTGGTCCTGTGTCTGCCATCGGGTGAGGTGTCCAGCTGCCGGCGGCATCAGTGCTATTCTAAAGAGAGTAATAAAATGGTGGCCTGGCGTATTCGACATATTTTGTTTGAAAATTGGAAATAAACTTAAGCTAGTACATGAGGTTACACATAAGCATTAAATTGTTAACTACAATTGAGACACACAAAAGAAATAATTTTTTTTTTTTTTTTTTTTTTTTTTTTTTTTTTTTTTTTTTTTTTTTTTTTTTTTTTTTTTTTTTTTTTTTTTTTTTTTCCAATGTTATAGAGAGTTATAGAGAGCACATTTATAGATAGTACAATACAGTTATAGAGAGCACAATACAATGTTATAGAGAGCACATATTATATTACGGACACAGCTCTGGCTTAAGCCTAGCGCATTATAATACATGAGATCCTGGAGCAGGGCTGGTGTAAATCGTGCTATATCGACAGTTTGTGACCCCTTATTTCAGTTCAGCCAGGTCGACTGTTGTGGGAGTCATTTATATGTAATTAAGGTTTGATGAGGTTGTGGTCATGTAAAAGGTGTACGAGGTAAGGGTGGGGTTCCTGTGTTTGCTCCTGTGTTGAGTTTCAAGAATAGTTATTGCCTGAACAGATTTGAAATTTTAATAAGAGTTGGTGATGGGGGAGTGTACCTAATTTTGGTTTATAGTAGCGAAGGTTAAGTGCCGTTGAAGTCTTTTAAGGTTTTGACTATGTACGATATGAAGTTATGGTGTGAGTCAAGTGTTTGCTCGTGAGTGAGAAGTTGAGTGAGAGAAAATGGGTCTACTTTTAAATAGTCACATAGAGTGGTGTGTTGGAAGCGCTCAGTGGCATAGCGCGGGCATTCCTCAAGAAGGTGTGTCCAGCTCTGTGTCTTGTTTTGGTCGCACGGGCACTTGTCTGTGTCCACTATCTTGAAACGGAACAGGTACTCTTTGTGGTACCCGTGGTTTGTTAGGTATTGAGTGATTGGGAAATTAGGTTTGGCTGAGTTGAGGTATAGCTTGAGGTCAGTAAAGTTTGTGAGGAGAGTTTTGGTGTATATACATTTGTGATGGTCATCGTACAAGGACTCAGATTCTTTGTAGTTATTTATTTTATTTTGGGCTTTCACTAAGGATATTGGGATTTCAAAGAAATCGGGCGTGCGGTGTAGGTTGGCGGCGGATTTTGCGGTGATGTCGGCATATTCATTACCGACAAGGCCTGAATGAGCTTTAATCCATGCAAAATTTATGGTTAGGTTGGTAGTGCGTGCTTGGCGCAGGGTATCGTGTATACGGACAGTGAGTTTGTTTGTGCTAGTGGGATTCTGGAGTTCTTTTAGGCATGATTCTGAGTCTGACAGGATTGTTGTCTCTGGTAGTTTGTATTTGACAACATATTGGGCGGCCTTTTCTAACGCAAGCATTTCTGCCTGGAAAACGGAGCAGCAGTCGTGAAGTTTTAGCTTCACGACCGCACTCCGCTCCCCAGCAGGATTGATTATTATGACCGAAGCACCTACCGTGTCGTCGTGTTTGCTCCCATCCGTATATATTTGCCAGCTGGTGTCGGCAATTAATTGGATGAGGTCTTCTGCAGAGTGTACTTTTTGAAACTCGATGCTTATCCTTTCGGATGGGTGTGGCAATTCGGACGGAGGGCAAGGTGACTCGATCGGGACATCTCCTGGTAAAAACGAGGAGACGCCCAGGAGCTTGGATTTTTCAAGTTCATTTACTGAGGTGATTTTGGCAGTGATAGGGGTGAGTTCAGCTAGAGAGATTGCTGCCACCGTGCTGACTGTTCTGAATCCTTGGATGATCTTTATTCCGAACAGTCTCTGCATGGACAGCAATTTCTTTCTGACACATTGGTATTTGAGCGCAGAGGACCATATGGGAGCACCGTAGGTGACTATGGGCTCTATGACATGTTCGTATATTGTTTTGATGTTCTGAGGGTGGACTCCCCAAGTGGGGCGAATAAATAGGCTAATGCGGTTGTATAGTTTTTTGACTTTGTCAATTATGTATTCTGTGTGTTTGATAAAGCGTAGTTTGTCATCTATGATTATGCCTAGGTATTTAATTTGCTTGGTGAATGTGAGTAGCTGATTGTTGATATACAATTTGGATTTGAGGGCACGAGGGGTAAATGAGATGACTTGGGTTTTTTCTGGGCCGAATTCCAGTTTGACGCCTTTCCCCCAGTTGATAATCTGATCGAGGGCTTGGTTTGTGATGCTCTGAATAGTACCTACATCCTTGGCGTGCACGATTAAAAATACATCATCGGCATATGCCTGTATGTGCACTCCAGGTGGCACAGGCATCACCAGGAGTTGGTCAATGATCAGATTCCATAGTGTTGGTCCTGTGACCGAACCCTGAATGCACCCTCGAGACATTGTTTTGTGAACTTTGACATCCGCGAATTGTATGACCACCTCTCGGTCTTTTATGTAGTTAAGCAGAAGGTCATAGAGGTCCTTTGGGCAGTCGGTGTCTCTTAGCCTCTGGAATATTGCCGGCCACCATGCTCGGTCAAATGCGGCTTTTATGTCTAAGGAGACACCGATTACCTGTTCTCCGTTAGATCTGGCTTGTTTAATTATGTTCAGAGCAGTGTTAATTGCTATTATTGTGGATTTTTGACGTTTGAATCCAAACTGGGTGGCAGGGTTGTTGTTAGTTTTGTCAAGATGATGTATGAGTCTGTCATTGATGAGCCTTTCTAGGGTTTTAGCAAAGACATTGATTAGGCCAATGGGTCTGAAGTTTGTTAAGGAGTCATAGTTGGTTTTACCAGGTTTAGGGATAATTTTGGCCATGGCGGTCTTCCATGCTTTAGGTATTGATTTGAGTCTAAGACATGAGTTCATGATGCCAAGTATTTCATCAGGGAACCACTTGGTTACATTTAAGCAAATATCTGAAGTGAGGTGGTCAAGTCCGGGAGCCCTTTTGTGATTCATGTTTTTAATAGCTTCAATAATTTCCTCTAATTTGAATGGGGGCTCGCGTTGATTGTTGGGGCAATGGGGCATGTCTAGTCTGTAGTTTTGTTGCTCGGTGGTGGAATCCGGGGTGTCATTAGGGTAAAAATTGTTAAGGAGGGCTAAGGCAGTTTCAGTGGAGTCACTGGTGTGAGTTCCGTCTGGTAGTTTTAGTGTGGAGGGGGCTTGGGTGATTGGTTGGCTCTTAATGATCCTGTTCGTGACAGACCAGACATCCTCTTTCTTTTGTCGGCCGCAAAATTCACGAAAATGTTCCGTGGATGCCGAGCAAAAGGCATCTGAGTATTGACGTCTGAGTCTGTCACGTTCAATCACGAGTTCTTCGAGGGGCTGTCGCCTGCGTGCTGCTCGGCAGAGCATATGGTGTTGGTTGATGACTGCGAGTTTTAGAGATTCCAGCTCTTCACTCCACCATGGAACTCGGTGGGGAAGGCCAGAGGCCCTGGGAAGTAGAGCGTCACAGGCAGATTGTATGGATTTTGTGAATTTGTCAGTGTAATGTTCGAGATCGTTGGCGTTGATGTTGTCGAAGTCCGGTGTGGTGGGGAGTTCGTTCCTGATGATGTCAGAGAATTGATCCCGGATGTCATCCCATTTTACATGTGTTGTGTTGTATCTGAATGTGGATAGTTTAAGGTTTTTGCACAATTTAGCGTTGCCAAGTTGTATCTGGAAGGTGATTGCATTATGGTCCGATGAAGGGCAGATGCTAGTGTCAACCTTCCAGTTACTTACTGTGGTGTTGTGGGCGGAGCTATTTAGTGTAAGGTCGACAATCGATGTTCGAGGGACGCCATGGGTGACAGTCTCGAATGTAGGTGATTGTCCGGTATTGCATATAGTTAGGTTGTATAGGGTAATAAGGTCAAAGATCTTGTTACCACGGCGGTTGTTTGACTGCGACCCCCAGGCTGTGTGCCAGCCATTGAAATCACCACAGATAATGTGAGGTGATCCTTTGGTGTGAGTTAGGAATCTTTCTAGCTTGCTGATGGTGTTGTTTTCATCTATTCTGGGTGGGACATAAAGTGATATGAGGAATAGCTTTCGGGCGGATCTATATTTTAGTTGTGTGATAGATATGTAGGGATCTGAGTATTTTAATATGCCGAGTGAGCTGCAGGTGTTGTTTCTTATGAGAATTTCAGCTTTGACAGGAGTATTTTGGTTAGGGAATTGATGGGAGGAATATCCAGAGGCTTTTGTAGTAGATTTATCTTTGTTTCCAGTGTATGGTTCGGTGAGGAAGACAATATCAGGTTGTTCCTGATTTAGATGACGTGAAAGTTCGTGGGTGGCGTTTCTGCTACGCGCCAAGTTAATTTGGGTGCAGGATAGGTGGTGAATACGTGAATGGTTATTATTACTACTGTAAGGACTATTGGCCATATTCGGTACGTTCGATTATTTTTTGAGTCATGGAGGAGACTTTAGGGCATAGGTTGGAAGTTGCACCGTGTTTAACATTAATTTTTGCGTTAGTGTTGCGCGCGTGTGTTACGCAGTTGTGGCAGAGCAGTTTGTCCATATTCTTTTTGTCTGGACAATTTTGGAATGTGTGTCCAGAAGATGCGCAATGGGAGCAGATAGGGGTGTTTTGCTCGCAGCGGGCCTTAGTGTGGCCAAACTGCAGGCAGGTGAAGCATTGCCGTAAGGGCACATAGTTGTCTACATGGACTCGTTGATGGTCTATGTTTATTTTGATGGATTCGGTCATGGCACGCCAGACGTTGGGGGATGTGGTGAAAATGGCATTATAAAGAGATTTGTTCTTGTTAGCTCTCTTAAAACTGAAGACTAAGTCTTCCGATTTAAGTGCCAACTCTTTGATGGTAGTGTTCTGGCCCTTGATTATTTCAACTAGTTGTTCATGTGGTGTGCTTGTGGAGATGCCTTTTAGCACAACCATGGGGGACAAAAGCTTGGAGATTTCCGCTTGTATTGGAGTGGTGGAGTTGATCTTGAGTAGAGTTTGCTCGCGTTGTTCTGCAGAGTCAAACTCCACTCTGATCTTGTTGTTTGATACAAGTTTTACGGAGGAGGGGGCGAAGTCGGTGT
>OX387380.1:45424111-45432280 GCA_947563715.1 Lycia hirtaria
TTATATATACTTCAACAATATTTTGTTTACTTATTTCTTGCCTTTTTGTGCTTTTATAATTTTTGACGTTACAGTGAGATTTTGTACTGTTTGAGACACTTTATGTATATTTCTTTTTGTTTTCTTTGCGTTGTTTGTTTGTTTGCTATTCTTTTGGTGCAATGGTTGGGAGATATAATTCATTATATCATCAACTATTCGTTGTTTTTCTTTGTATCTTATTTTAATTTTACCGTTCGTGTTTAATTTTGAATTTCCCAAGAAATATGTGTTTTGTCGTGTTTTATCAGAGACTGAGTTTATTTTAGGTATGCTATAGGCTATCTCCTTTGCACAAACTATTGTATTATAGGTGTTTTTAATTGTGTACTGAGGGCTATCCGGCATCACCTTAGCAATATGCTACTGAGGCTCTAGCAAGAGCGTCCCATTTCCGTCTTACTGGACACTCTTCGGCAAACGCGTTATGGTTCACCTTCTCCTGCTTTGTGCGTAGGCAATTGGTGCATGTTGGTGGCGTCTCTGTCATGAAGTCCGCACACTCACTCTTCATGTGCAGTCCCGCGCAATGGCTACATCTTGCTTCCGTTTCTTTGCAAAACCGTTTGCTATGTCCATAGCCGAGGCAGAGCGAGCATTGCACGAGTGGCGATTGGTCTGCCACCCGTACTCGCTGCAGGTCTAAGTGCACTGCCCCGGCCTGGATGAAACGTTGCCATGCTTTTGGCGAGACCCTCGCTACTAGGCTGCATGTGTGTGGGTTCCTGGCCTTTTTCGTATATAGCACATCTATTACCTGTTCCATATCTTCGAGTCCTTGCAGCAGTGACTTGTTTTGCCTTTTGAGCGCATCCTCTACGTCGTGGTAGGAGTTACGAGACAGAGTGTCTTGCAGGACGTCTTTTAAAACTATAAGGGGGTACTTATTGTATATTTCCTCAACCTCAAGTTTCTCCGCCCTTTCTAGCTTCTCCAGGACTCTGTCTTTTGCTTTTTCGCTTCTACAGCTTACTATTACTTTCCGATTTTTCGCCTTTCTAATCCGGTCCACCTGTATCCCTTTCTCAGTGGCGTTCACCTCCTTTCGGATTTCCTTCAAGATCTCATCCCCAGTATCTGTGCTGTTCTTGGAGGTTACCACGAGAGAATGGTAAACGGGTTAGGTTAGGTTAGGTTAGGTTAGGTTAGGTTAGGTTAGGTTAGGTTAGGTTAGGTTAGGTTAGGTTAGGTTAGGTTAGGTTAGGTTAGGTTAGGTTAGGTTAGGTTAGGTTAGGTTAGGTTAGGTTAGGTTAGGTTAGGTTAGGTTAGGTTAGGTTAGGTTAGGTTAGGTTAGGTTAGGTTAGGTTAGGTTAGGTTAGGTTAGGTTAGGTTAGGTTAGGTTAGGTTAGGTTAGGTTAGGTTAGGTTAGGTTAGGTTAGGTTAGGTTAGGTTAGGTTAGGTTAGGTTAGGTTAGGTTAGGTTAGGTTAGGTTAGGTTAGGTTAGGTTAGGTTAGGTTAGGTTAGGTTAGGTTAGGTTAGGTTAGGTTAGGTTTTTTTTTTTTTTTTTTTTTTTTTTTTTTTTTTTTTTTCCCTACCTGTCCGGGTTCATAGACCCGGCCCGCGAGCTAATTTTTCCTTAACATAGTCAGGGATATGAGGGGCTAGGTCATTCTTTATTGTACATTTCTTTATTTTATTCTTAAAGTTACTTTATAATTGTTACAGTATAAACACTGAGCTTCAACGGTCCGAACACCGTGATGTTCGGTTCGCTGGAGTCAGTCCACTTTACTTATTCTATCCAGGTTACATTTTTATGTAGTATACTATGGCTTATTCTATTGTACATTTATTTAGTTTTTATTACATTTTGTTTCTTTTTATCTTACTACATTTCTATTACTACAGCTAGACTCTATTTGTTATCTTATTATTTTACATCTTGGTGAATAGCAGCTTAGTGCTATTTCCTATATCTTATCTAACATTACATTTAATTACTGTTACTATATCTAAGTACATTTTATTTTCTTCGTATTGCTACTTTTGTTAATGTTATACATCTTACTATACATTTATCTATGGTTGGTGGGCATAATTCAATATGTCGTCAACAATAGTTTTATTTATCCTTATTTCTTATATTTAATTCTTTAACAATGTATTTACAATATTTTAGAAACATGTTACGCACTTTTTTGTTCATTATTATTTCTGGAAGTCTTTCTATAGTAACTTGTGTTTCTATTTCCTGCTCAATTTCAAATCTCTGTTTTGCAAAGACTGGACAGTTAATGAGTGCATGGCATGCGTGACGGTTTCCTCTACTCCAGGCTCACAAATGCATGCAGAACTCTCGCGTAACTTAAACCTATGAAGGTACGCTGAAAATCCTCCATGCCCGGTCAGAGCCTGAGTTATTTCATTAGTCAATTCGATTTCTTTAACTACTTTAAAAGCTGTCCTAACGTCCGGCAGAAATACCTTTGTGACGGCGGCAGTGTTCCCAATAGCGTATCGTTGACTCCACTTCTCTATAGTGCTCATTCTAATTTGCCGTTTGGCAAATGATATCGGGTATCTATCATAGTGTGGTTTCATTTTTGCGTTTTGGGCTGCGTCCTTTGCAAGTTCGTCCGCTCTCTCGTTCCCCTCGAGTCCCGCATGTGCTTTGACCCAAAAGAGCTCTACATTCTTGCACTGCTCGTGGCATTCGTCCAGGTTTTTCCGCGTTTGGACTGCGAGGGGATGGAGACAGCGGACATTGACTATTGATTCTAGTGACGATCTAGAGTCGGATAAAATGCCGAAATCGACCTCTTTACTTCTGAGCGCCTCTTCCGTAGCCTTACATATTGCAAGTAATTCCGCCTGGTAGACCGTGCAGTAGGACGGCAGCTTTAATTTCCGGTTTTTAGTCTCGGCAGCATTGCTCCATAGAGACAATGCCGCTCCGACATTTCCATCCATTTTACTACCGTCCGTGTATATTAGTACTGCTTGTGTGGCGTGAGTGTTCACTTGCAGTCGGTCTTCCAGGCGTATGAATTGCTGCTCTTTATGGTTTGCTGGGTGAGGCGTTTCAGAGAATGCCACTCTACGTTCAATCTCTCTATCTCCCAATCCAGGCAGTGGTTCCCCCCTCTTGGCTCTGTATAGGGCAGCTGCTTCCTGGATCCGCAGGTCAAGGGGGAGAACCCCAGCCAGGACTAGACCGGAGTTTAGAGAGACTGTACGATAGGCCTTAGTCATCTTTTGGGCAAAGCCTCTTTGGATGGCATTTAGTCTTTTCTGTATACCGATTTTTTCCGTCGCAGGGGCCCAGACGCTTGCTGCGTACGTAACTATTGGTTCAACCACCGCCGTGTAAATCATTCGGATAATCTCGGGATGCAGCCCCCAACTAATCCTTGCGGCTCTGGACAGTTGCTTGTAAAGGTTTGCCGCTTTGGTACAGATGTATCCTGCGTGCGTGTTAAACGTCAGCTTACTGTCAATCCAGAGCCCAAGAACCTTTATTTCGTTCGACATGGCAATGTCTACCCCGCCCATGCTCAGTAGTGGTGTATCGTACCGCAATTTTCGTGTCATAACCATTGCGTTGGTTTTGTGCGGAGCGAATTTTAATTTATTACGTATACCCCACTCATGAACATAGGCGAGGGCGGCATTGGCATGTTGCTGCACTTCGAGCGCCCCATCTCCGTCAAACACTAAGACGACGTCGTCAGCAAAGGCCTGGCAATACACACCTTTTTGCTGGAGGTCGTGCAACAGGGGGTCAAGAAGGAGATTCCATAGAATCGGTCCTCCTATTGACCCCTGTACACAGCCTTTGGTGGTAGCCAGTTCGACCTCCTCTTCTGCGTACTTGACGACGACACTTCTGCCCTCCAGGTAGCTGTCAATTGCTCGCCTAAGATTGATGGGGACCTTCTCCTCTGCCAGTCTCACCCGTATGGCCGGCCACCACGCACTGTCGAAGGCTCCCTCTATGTCCAACGATACAACGGTTACTAGCTTTTTGTCCGCTATTTTTCCTCTTATATGCTTCGTTAGGTCATAGAGAGAGTCCTCTGTGCTGCGCTGCGGCATGAAGCCATACTGGCGAGCGTTAATTTTGGGAACTATATGCCATTTTATGCGAGCAATTAACAGCTTTTCCAGTATCTTTCCCAGCACTGGCAATAATCCAATAGGCCTATAAGATTTGGGTTCTGTATAACTTTCCTTCCCCGGCTTCCTCAGTATTACTACCGTTGCTCTTTTCCACGGGGAAGGGAAGTGTCCAAGTTCTAGGCATTTATTGGCCAGGGCTAGGAAAGTTTCCGGGGCCCGGTATATGGCTTTAGCACAGATATCCGCTGTTAGGCCGTCGGAGCCTGGGGCTTTTTTCGGGTTGAAACTTTGTACACAATGTTTGAGCTCTGCATGCGTAAATGGGGGGTCATAGGCCTCATTATGGCTCCTTACATTTACTGCGTTAGCTTCCTCCCTTATACGCTCGTGCTCAGGGGTGTCATCATTCTCCCGATCTTCCTGATAAAAGGTATCTGCAAGGAGCTTTGCCGATTCTTTTGCGCTGAGTGTTTTCCCGTTTATCCTGAGTGGTATATCTTCATGGCGTTTCGTTGTCCTGCCTATGACTCTATAAATACCTTCCCAGACCGTTTCTCTACTCTGCTTCTGACAAAACTCCTTCCAACTGTTTATTTGCGCCGCTCTGGCTGCTCTCTCATACTCTTGCTTGGCTGCCAGGTACTCTTCGACAACCTTCGCTCTACGATCCGGCGCTGCACAGCGAACTCTACGTCTCTTGGTAGAGGTCTCCTTTTTGAGCTTGACGAGCTCTTCTGACCACCATGGCAATTTTATGTTGTTTTTTGTATTAATCTTGGGTATATTATTTTCCGAAACTTTTTTAACTGTATTTATATATGTTTGTATTATGTTTTCCAAATCTTGTTTTGTTTTAACTTTTTCTATCTCTACTTTTGTTATATTATTTTCTTCTATTAATTTTTCTATTTCGCTGTTAAATTGTCCCCAATTGGCCTTTTTTGAATTGTAGATCCTCGTGGTTCTACTTGTTACTTGTCCTTTTGCTCTATCTAGTTTTATCTTAAAGGTAATCGCATTGTGGTCGGAACTCGTCATGCCCTCTACTATCCTCCAGTCCTCTACCAGATTTAGCAGGCTCGCTGAGCATGCCGTGATATCAACGTGGCTACTATAGACTCTTCCCCCTCGTACAGTAAAGAACGTTGGAAGCGTGCTGTCGTTGAGTACCTGTAGGCCCATATCGTCAAGAGTTCCCGCCACATCCTCTCCCCTTTGGTTGACGTCCGGACTGCCCCACCATACGTTCTTAGCGTTCGCATCTCCCCCTATGATCATATTGTTGTCCCAGTTTCGGGCTATCTTATTTAGCTGGTATAAATATTGATCGATTGGGTGTGGGTCAGGCTCAAAGTAAAAGGAGACTGCGAGAATCTTCCATGCACAAGTTTGGATCTCTATCACGACGATGTTTGGTGTAGTGAGATCTGGGTGTTGTATCACTCGTAAGCTTTCGTCAAACACGATTATAGCTGCTTTAACAGGCCCGTCTCCTGGTTTTGTGCTTTGGAAGACTCTCGCGCCCCTGTAGTCTTTAACCCTTCCCACTGCTCCTATGTATGGCTCTTGGAGGAGAGCTATGGAAATTTTATTTCTGTCCGCTTCTATCAGAAGCTCGTTTGTTGCGAGCTCCATTCTGGCTAGATTCGCTTGGACTACTGTGTAGGGCCTGTCCTTATTTCTATCTTGGGGTGCTCTGGGTACCACCTTAGCAGTACGCCACCGATGTTCTTGCCAGCGCGTCCCATCGTCTTCTGACTGGGCATTCTGTGCTGAAGGCGTTATGGTCTGCCCTGTCTTGTTTAGTACTTTGGCAGTTGCAACAAATCGGTGGCGTTCCTGCCAGCCAATCCGCACACTCACTCCTCATATGTGGGCCTGCGCAGTGACTACACTTTGGCAACGTCTCTTTACAGAGCCGCTTGCCATGTCCATAACCGAGGCAAGTAGAGCATTGTACGAGTGGCGATTGATCCGCCACTCGCACGCGCTGTAAATCAATATGAATTGCCTCGGCTCGGGTAAATCGCTGCCACAGCGCCGGTGAGACCCTAATGACGACACTGCAAGTGTGCGGATTCCTTGCTCGCTTTTTGTACGCAATGGTGATTCTATTGTCTTCCTCATTAATACCGAAGAAGAGAGCTTTATTCTGGTTTCTGATTGCCGCGATTATCTCTTCCTCGGTATTATGCTGAAGTACATCCTTGAGTACCACCAACGGGTCCTTATTTTGCACCTCCTCTACATTTAACTCTTCCGCTTCCTTCAATTTTTCCTTGATTCTTTCTCTGTCTTCTGCAGTCCTACATCCTAGAATGACTTTCCTGTCTTTCGCTTTTCGAATCCGGTCGACCTGCACCCCTCCTTCCTTCGCGTTGACCACCGTACGGATTCGGTTTAAGATCTGATCTCCCGTTTCCGTACCTTCTTTGGTGGTTACTAGAAGGGAGTGAAGCGCCGTGTGTTCCGGAGACTTTCTGTGCGGAGGGGGTGTGGCTACGGCACTTGCATACGTCCTTTGCTCAGCTTGGTCTTTTAAGGCACACACTCCTTTCTCTGTTTCCTCTGTAATCTGCCTTATCTTTATCACTTCATTCTTTATTTTCTCGAGATCATTTCTGTCCTTTTCTACTTCTTGTGAATTTTTATTTACTTCTTCTACCATCCTCTGCATTTGCTCGTTGTGCTGTGTAATCAATTGCATGTGTCTCTGGATGGTTTTCTCGAGTGCCTGGCTTTCTTTACTTGTTTCTTTCGATGACGATATTGATACTTCTTGTCTTATTCCAGGGGTAGGGAGTCTAGACGTCGTCGCGGGCTGGGATTCCATTATTATTTGATACATTCGCTCCAGTGCCTCTGTCACGGAATTTCTAATTTCTCTTTTGAGATTCCCCGACTGGTTCAAACCAGCCTTGGCCTTTAGTAAAAGTGATCTAGCCTCGGAAAAAACACTTTTTGGGGCCTCCGTTTTGTTTGGGCTCAATGGAGTGTCCAACGTTTTACGTATCGCTCCAGTTGGTTTGGCTATTGTTGGAGCTGCCGTCTTTTTCGGTTGGTCTGGAGGCGTGATGCTAAAGAAGGGTTCCTCACTCTTTGGCTCCCGGTGACTAATACTCTTCCTAACTTTTTGTGGAGGAGGCTGTATTTCTGGGTCGGTTCCTGCCGTTTGACTTTGGAGTGTGGAGTTCCCATCCTCCTTAGTAGACTTTGCGACTGGAGTTCTTTGTAGGGTGGACATCTTTGTAGGTCGTCAAATTATTGTCTTCCAAAAGGGAAGCAATAGTCAATTGTATAATAATATGTAAATAATTATTAAATTGTAAATATAATTTCTAGTTTATTTTAAGAGATAGGGATAAGGTATAGAGGTAACCGTCACGCACTTCTCTGCTATCGTCAGTATGTGAGACGTGTAAATGGCGTCTCACGTTGTCGATTTCACTTTTAAGCTCACGCGATGCGTGTTTTCTATGTCTGTTTTAAACTTTTTTACACCGAAAAGTGCCTTGTCTTGTTTGCTCTATGTCTGAGCTCCGTTAAATTCAGAAGTAAATTCTGTCAGGTTCAAACTCTTACAATCAACGGACTTCATAAATTTTTTGAAAATTTAAAATTTAAAATTTAAAATTTAAAATTTTTAGGATCCTATCCTGTAGTCGAGGTCTCGCCGAGCTCCCCAGTCCAAACCCGGATCTCGTGCGACCTCTGGCTCCCGAGATATCCTCGATCGAAGTTTTTCCAAGATGGCGTCCAACTGTCAAAATCAACTTTCAATCGAGTATATCTCGAGACCCACGAGTCGCAGAGCGGTGAAGTTTGGTATTTTCTGGCTCGGCGCGATCTCCCCTACCTCCTGTGTCGTTTTTGGCACTCAAAATTTTGATGACACCAAATGTCAAAATTTTAATTTCTTCGCGTAGATAAGGTCCCGCCGAGGTCCCTAGTCCAAACCCGGGCCTCGTACGACGCTCGGCTGCTGAGCTATACTCGATCAAAAATTTCCAAAATGGCGGTCGAACTGTCAAAACCGAGTTTTGATCGAGTATATCTCCGGTTCCTCCTGTC